>CABHPP010146507.1:0-11598 GCA_902168425.1 Peromyscus attwateri | reverse complement strand
AATGTGGGATTAGCAGGGCTGCAGCCCTAAGTCATTCTAATAAATCCTATTCCTTCATACACAGCGATTCCTTGTGTATGTTCTGTTACTCTAGAGAACCTAGTACAATGTTTTTTGATATGAGTGTATCAAATGTTCCAAAATTTTCAACATCTGTGTATAATTGTCAAAACCAGTTAACTAGCTGGGCGGTGGTGGCCCACGCCTTTAATCCCAGCACTTGGGAGGCAGGGCCAGGCGGATCTCTGTGAGTTTGAGGCCAGCCTGGGCTACCAAGTGAGTTCCAGGAAAGGCACAAAGCTACACAGAGAAACCCTGTCTCGAAAAACAAAAACAAAAACAAAAAAAACCCAGTTAACTATAGACCTAAGATTCTATCTAGACAAAAAAATGGACTGATGTAAGAGTCCATAGTAGCCTACACTATCTTCTCTGAAACAAGTATTGAAATCTGTATAGAAAATATCAGAGATCCAAGTTTCCAGCACAATCAAAGAGGGAATAGAGAAAAAACAAAAACTTAAAATCTAATTCATGTCTATTATTGTGTCTCAGAAGGTGAAGAGAAAACAATTGCTAGTTCTTCATTTTGGATCCAATTTAACCTTCAAACTACCTCCAGGAGAAATGGCAGGAGATGGGACAGCCCAGAGATGGGACCACACTCAAATCAGCCTTCACAATTTCTCCTACATGTGGACCATCAACAACTTCCGTTTTATTGTGGAGGAAAGGGTAGGAATCATTAGAAGCCCAACTTTCTCAATAGGAGCCAATGACAAATGGTGTTTGACAGTAAACCCGAACGGACTCGATGAAGTAAGTGCAGATTACCTGTCAGTTAATCTAGTTTTGCTCAGCTGTCTAAAGAGTCATGTTTGGGCAAAGTTCCAGTTCTGGATCATAAATGCGGAAGGAGACAAAACGGAAACCATGAGGAGCCAAAAAGCCTTTAAGTTCACCCCAGGCCTTGGCTGTGGATTCAAAAAGTACATCCTTCGAGATTTCCTCCTGTCTCATGCGCCTCGTCTTCTTCCAGATGACCAGCTCACCCTCCTCTGTATGGTGAGCATGGTCCAGGACTCCTTCAGCATCTCTGACCAGAACAGAAAGCCAGGGATTCAAGTTCCAAGATGCACATTGGCAGATGAGCTAGGAGGGCTGTGGGAGAATTCCCGCTTCACAGATTGCTGCCTGGTGGTATCAGGCCAGGAAGTCCGGGCTCACAAGGCCATCTTAGCAGCTCGCTCTCCAGTTTTCAGAGCCATGTTTCAACATGACATGGAGGAGAGCAGAAAAAACTGTTTTGAGATCCTTGACCTGGAGCCGCAAGTCTTCAAGGCAATGATGGGCTTCATTTACACCGGAAAAGCACCAGACCTGTACAGCAATGCAGATGCTATGCTGGCAGCTGCTGATAAGTATGGCCTGGAACGTTTGAAGGTCATGTTTGAGGATGCCCTCTGCAGGGACCTCTCTGTGGAGAATGCTGCCCACACTCTCTTAATGGCTGACCTCCACAGCTCAGGGCAGCTGAAAACCCAGACACTGGATTTCATTACATCTCATGCTTCTGAGGTCTCTGAGTCCTCAGGCTGGAAGGCAATGGTGGACTCATATCCCCATTTAGTGGCTGAAGCACAGCGTTATCTGGATTCTGCTCATCTCCCTTTCTTGGAGCCCCCTTTCAAACGCTTGAAGCAATCCTAGGACCTGGTCAGCTGTGACCTTCACATGTCTCCCTGAAGCAGCAGCCAGTGTTGTTACCAATGACACCTGGCTAGACTAGGGATGTGTGGAGCATTTCCAGTGAAACCAGGGAAAGTCAGCATGGTGGCTCAGGCTTTAATACAGCTGTAATGAGGTGATTGTCAGGTTAAGGGAGGGGAAGCACTGAGCTATGTGGTATACACTACCCTGTTACTGTACTGGTTTGATTTTTCTTTCCAATGAGTTGGGAACTGCAATACATTTTAGTTGCTGGTCCGAAGCACATTACAACAGGGTTTCTTTGGAGAAACTTGTCTGGATTGGACTGAGCAGAAAATATTGTGAAGGACTCAGAAAGAAGAAAATAAACGTGAATACTTGGTTACAAGAGAAGGGGAAGAGAATTAAGACATTTTTCTCCAAACTCAGTGTGTGGGACTGGAGAGATAACTCACTTAGCTAAAACAATTGTTGCTCTTGCAGAGGACCCTTATTCAGTCCTCCTCTTGTCTCCATGGGTACATCCATCTCTGTAGACCTTACCTACCCATATAAAATATCAAATGAATAAAAAATTTAAAATCAGCTTGTGGATTCCAGTGGTGTTTCTGTTTGAAGAATGCCATTTTAGTCCATCCAGCTCTGCTCAGCTTTGGAAGTTTGTGCAGAAATCACACACACACACACACACACACACACACACACACACACGTCAATGAGAAAATACCTAATGAAATTCTGTTACACTCATAGATTGGTGCCTAGCCCAATTGTCATCATCTAGGCTTCTCCAGCAGCTGATGGGAGCAGACACTGAGATCCACAGCCAAACATAGGCAGAGCTCAGGGAACATCAAGGAACAGAGGAAGGCAGGATTGTAGGAGGGATCAAAGCCATCAGGGGAACAGAGCCCACTGATTCATGTAAATAGAGCTCATTTGGTCTCCCAGAGACCTAACCTAAGAGGCAATCACAGAGCCTGCATTGATCTGTACTAAATCCTCTGTATACATGCTGTGGTTATTTTGCTCAGTGGTTAGTGGAACTCCTAAGAAGGTGAGTATGAAGAGGCTCTGACATATTTGTCTGATCTTGGAAACATTTTTTTTCCTTCTGGGTTGGCTCCTCTACCCTTGATATGAGGGTTGTGCCTACTATTATTACACCTTAGTATGTTGTGTCCAGTTGATAACCCCAAGAGACCTATGCTTTTCTGTAGGGAAACAGAGGAGTAGTATGTGTGTGTGGAGTGGAGGGAGGGGAGACTGTGGCCAAATGGGATTGTATGAGAGAAGGAAAAATAGAAACCTAAAAGGAAATAAGGAAATAATGGAAAGACATTTGGGGAAGAAGTATTTGGACAGATCTACAAAGGAGCAAAGAATGTGGAGATCCTTTTGTCCCTTGTAAATGCCCAGGAAAGGTGTCTTCAGTAAAGAAGGAGGTCAGTAATCAAGTAGATTAGGTGGACAGTCAGACTCTTTCTAGAAAGCCATCTGGATTTTTAAGAACCCAATCTGGGTTCAAATTGAAAACTTATTTGCATGCATCCTAGCCTGCTTCCAGTCCTGTCCAAGCTTAGTGGTCTGCCCAGTACCAGAGAACAGGTCATAGGTCAGTAGGTGAAGGTTCTTTAGAGTCAGAGATTCCTTACTCAGGAATGCAAGTGGGCAGGAGAGAAAGACTCAGAAAGGGAGGGTTCAGTGCTTAGGTAAAAGTGTGGGAATAATGTAACTCTTTTCATTTGATTGTTCACTGGCAGAAGTCAGATAATTCCCTTGAAATATTGGGGTTCAATCAGCTGTTATATGGCCAAATTTACTGGTATCTGGGGATATTAAAGGCATTTCTCAGAAGAGGAATGGGAAAAAGAGGAGGAAGCCTCCATGTCCCATGACTGCAGCCAAGAGAAAAAAATAAAAAATTAAAATAACAATCAGGATCCAAGACCCCTATCCTGGGCATCCCTGAGGGCAGGTAATCTGTGGACCATCATCAGCACAAGTTACCCCAATCATTGTCACTGGAGGGGCAAGTGAAGTGTTCACAACACGCCCCAAGGTCAGACATGTTTGTACCTGCCCGGTGGACACACCCGCCCAGCTAGCCCCAGGTCTGGATAGGCATTTCCGGCTCAAGGCGTCTGATAACCAAGGCGACCACCCGGACACATCCGCCTGGCGAACTCCAGGTCAAGATAGCCATTTCCGGGTCAAGGCGTCTCGCGTGACCAGGATCCATGATGTCACGTAGCCACGCAGGCGCGCAGCATGGCTACGTCATCTACGTCCACCTGGACATGCCCCGCCTTATAAGGAGCCGCCATGACTGGCCTAAGTCCTTTTCCTCACACGTGTTTTCTCCCGTACGGGTACTCACTTTCCCTTCTGTTCCCCCAATAAACTCTATCAGCGGATTCTGTCATGTTTCGTGACATTTCCTTGCAGGGTAACAGCGCAAATAACCAACATTTGGTGCCGGACCTGAGCGGGCACTTCCAGGGGCATTCCGCCACCTGGAAACCCGAGAACCGGGATTGCTGCGTAAAACCGTAAAGTGCTCTGGATGCGACAGACCACTTTTTCCATCTGCCTGGGCGCGACGCCTTCCATGCCACACCGCTTTCTCCGATTGGTGAGTCCCCCCACATTTTTGGCCAGCGTAAATGGTTTCCTGAATCTCTGAGAACGACCGTTGAGCGTCCGGCGTCTCACGAACATTCTTGAGACGGGGGAAACCTCCGGCCACAGCCTTCATGGCTACGGTTGGTCCCCATCGCAGGCCTACATTTTGACCTTTTCGCCTCGTCTGCAGCCTGAGATATTTCTCGCATAAGGACCACTGCCGAGAGTGCGTCCTGAGGCCACGTTGAGACCGAGACGGGTCTATCCACTCGACGGGGTGGCACACGCGGTCCAGACTCCCGGGGAGTCCATTTTTTCTCTCACGTGGCAGGCCCCCGCTTCTGTAGCTGACGAGCTACCTAGCGGCCTGTGCCAGGGATCCGTCCATAGTCTTGGGGACGCGCAAAACTTTGGCCCCGGATCATGTTTTTTTTTTTTCTTTTTTATTTTCTGCCTCTCCGCTGCAGACATGGGAAACAAGGCTTCCAAGTCTATCAGCCCTTCTTCTCCATTAGGCTGTCTTATTGAGGCATCAAAGCCTCTCACCTTAATGCCTTAAAGATTCCTAAGCTGAACTGTCTCTGTACTAAGAGATAGCCCAAATGTACTTTACAAAAAATAACAAAAATGGCCGCCAAGCGGCTCTGTAGATCCCGATATTTTCCAGGACTTCTCTAATTTCTACAAGCGTCCAGGCAAATGGAAGGAGTTGCTTTCTTCTCCCTCACTGCTAAACTGTCTCTTCTAGATTCCTTCTTTCCTGCTCATATTCTCCTAGCTATGCCTAAATCGGAGGATTCTCTGACTCCGGAATCTCTGACTCTGGATCTTGCTAACCTCTAATTAAAGTCCATGTTCCATTCTCTCTAACAAAACTCTCTCAGATAAAAAGTAAGCTGGGTTCTTATATTTCTAATTCTGCTGCCTTTATTAAACAGTTTCAATATATAACTCAATCTTACAGTCTCACCTTTCATGATATACTTTCCAATAATTTACTTCCTGAGGAGTGCAGGCGGGTTTGGGAGCAGGCCAGGACTCATGCAGATGAAATTCATCAGATTAACCTCACATCCTCTAGGAGCTGAGGTGGTTCCTGACCAAGAGCCACACTGGGACTACAATACCCAGGGTGGCTGTCTAGCCAGAGATAGGTTTATTACCTGTCTCCTGACAGGCCTCCGTAAGGCTGCCCTAAAGCCAGTTAATTATTAAAAATTAAAGATGGTAATTCAGGATAAGGACGAAAATCGGTCTCACTTCTTAGAGCGGCTCACCAAGGCCCTACTTCAGTTCACCAGCCTAGATCCAGAAAGCCCTGAGGGCAGGCAGCTACTAATGACACACTTTGCCTCACAGAGCTTCCCCAACATTAGGGATAAACTTAAACGCTTGGAGAATGGTCCTCTAACTCCACAGGCAGACATGCTGGCGATAGCATTTAAGGTGTACCATGGTAGAAATGAAAAAGCCCAAATAAAACACTATCAGATGCTGGCGGGCATCCGATCGGCTCCCCAAAAGCCGTCTGGTCCCTGTTTCAAGTGCGGGAAAGAAGGCCACTGGGCCCGGGCTTGCACCGTCGGCCAACGAAGGCCACCATTAAAGCCTTGCCCGAAGTGTGGCCAGAAGGGTCACTGGTCAGCTGACTGTCCTAATGTCCCAAGCGACATAGGAATGCCAGAGGAAGACCAGCCCCCGGCTGACTTTTTAGGCTTGGCCTACAGCGAGGATTGATGCTGCCCGGTTTCCGCCCCAGCCACTCCCATCTCACACAGGGAACCAAGGGTAATTATAAGTGTTAATGGGCGCCCCATCTCGTTCCTTTTGGACACCGGAGCTACGTATTCTGTCCTGAGAGAGTTTTGGGGGCCCACGTTTCCGGCTAAACTCCCAATTGTCGGGGTTGGGGGACAGCCTTACCTACCTCATCAGACACCACCACTTAATTGTATTTTTAGAGGCATCCCTCTCACACACACATTCCTAGCGGTGCCAAGCTGCCCTGTACCTTTAATGGGGAGGGATTTACTAGCTAAGGTAGGGGCGTCCATCTCCTTTGCCCCACACATTGACCTTATTCCAGACGCGCCAGCAGCTTCTCAGATTGGGTGGAGGCTTATCCGGTTTCTAATAAGCGGGCTCAGACAGTTGCAGATCTCCTTATCCGAGAAATTATTCCTCGGTTTGGAGTCCTTGCCTCTCTTCAGTCTGACAATGGCCCGGAGTTCACCTCCCAGGTCTCTCAGACAGTGGCTAAGGCCCTTAACATTTCCTGGAATTTCCATATTCCATATCGTCCCCAGTCTTCAGGAAAGGTGGAGCGTACCAATCGGTCTTTAAAAGGTATTCTTACTAAGATGGCACAGGAACTTCATCTCGACTGTGCCAGCGCCCTTCACCCCTTTCCCCTTAGTGGCAGGGACCCTTCAAGAAAAATCTCTCCTCATACACAATAAAACAAACAGGGCCCTGCACCCTCAAGATTCAGAGGACATCAAGATCCACTGCCTTGTCGCCAATTCCAGAGGAATAAGGTATTACCCACCGCCCCCTTCATTTTCCAACCAGGGCCACACAGAGCCGGAGGCAAAAGGACCATCAAAATATCCAGGCCATAAGGAAAAATATAACACAACAATCTATCATTGTTCAATGCTCAGTAACTGATCACCTGCGTTTCCTAAATGCTAACCTCATACGGAACACAGGTGCCTTAAATAAACTACCTCTAATGAGGCTTGTCTCGGATAAAACTTAAGCAGAGTACTAAGGCCAGATCTACCTCAAATAAATGCTATGTGTCTGGACAAGCCAGATCTACCTCAGATAAATGCCAATTCCAAGAATAAAATAATAATGATCCTTTTTTCTAAGCTTTTCTGTCAACAGTATCTCGTCAAAGGAAAGGCTCCCAGCCACGGAACGTTATTCCAGGACCGCCTCATCACAGAAGAAGGGGACGGCAGAACGTCATTCCAGGACTCCACAGAATACCCTCCCATCCCCCCAAGAGCTAATCAACGCCCATTGTTCAGCTGGAAGCAGTCTTTGAGAGAAACGTCGCCCCATACCCAGTTTTTTCTCTTTTTTTTCTTTTTTTATTAAAGAGAAAGAGTCCGGAATGAAGTGTTCACAACACGCCCCAAGGTCAGACATGTTTGTGCATGCCCGGCGGACACACCCGCCCAGCTAGCCCCAGGTCAGGATAGGCATTTCTGGCTCAAGGTGTCTGATAACCAAGGCGACCACCGGACACATCCGCCTGGCGAATCCAGGTCAAGATAGCCATTTCCGGGTCAAGGCGTCTCGCGTGACCGGGATCCGTGATGTCACGTAGCCACGCAGGTGCGCAGCATGGCTACGTCATCTACGTCTACCTGGACACGCCCCGCCTTATAAGGAGCCACCATGACTGGCCTAAGTCCTTTTCCTCACACGTGTTTTCTCCCGTACGAGTACTCACTTTCCCTTCTGTTCCCCCAATAAACTCTATCAGCGGATTCTGTCGTGTTTCGTGACATTTCCTTGCAGGGTAACAGCGCAAATAACCAACAGCAAGGACTGGTCGTGTTTGTAAGGGAGGATACCTGGGAGTCCGTTAACTAGAATAAGTATTTTCTCCAGGAAGTACAAAGTGTTGTCCATTCCACAGATGAAGTGGTCCAGTGTAGTAATCCTATCACCAAGCTGTTGGCTGGTCAGCCTGGCGAATGGTGACATATCTAGGGCTCTGTGTTGGTCTCTGCTGTTGGCAGATCTGGCATTCAGCACCAGCTATTGTAGATGAATTTCTAAATGGTCTTATTAAATAATAAAAAAAAAACACAGATACAATACAGGGGTGAAAGCCTTAGAGAGATCAGGGAAAGAGAAAGCCACCAGCCAACTTTACCTCACCAACACTGCTTTTTCCAAATGCAAGTTAGTTCCTGTCTACCCAAGCCTTTATGCCTTGCTGTTTTGCCATCTGATTTGCTCTCTCTGTTCAGCTACATCACTTCCTCTTCCTGCCCAATTCTGTCACTTCCTGTCAATTTGTACAGACCTCCATGGTTAACTAGTTTTGGAATTAAGGCATGCACCACCACACATGGCTGTGTTTCCAGTGTGGCCTTGAACTCACAGAGATCCTGCCTGCCAATGATGGGATTAAAGGCATGTGTTAACATTGCATTACTTCTTTGTTGTGGCTGGCTTTTTCCTTTGATCTCCAGGCAAACTTTATTGATTAAAGCACAAAGAAAATATTATTTGTCTAATAAAAAATAATAAAATGAAGTTATACCTAATATAAGAAAATCTATATACAATAAGTACAATAACTATATACTATGTATAGCAGCAATAAATACATCATAATGTCTGGTCAATTTGCATTTGATAAATTCAGAGAAAGTATTTCATTTTCTATCCTATTTCTGTGAGTCCAAAATATACCTAATTCACTTTCTATCCTATCTTGTATTATCAACAGAAATCTTTCTTATGATGTCTTTCAAACTTATACACATAACACCTCTTAGTGAGTTTCTTTTCTGAAGTTATTAACAATGAAAACTATAACTGTCTAATCTTCAAGTTCCTCGGAGACCTGAGAAGGAAGTAACATTACCTAGTAAAACAGCAAGTACCAACAAGTGACTTTTTAAAAATATGAGTTATGACAGAAACACTCAGCTTCCTAGACAGTCACCAGAGGTTTCTCTGCAACACTGGGGCATCGTCTTCGGCTTATAGGCTTAGCATATCTGACAGACTCATTTTTGAAGCAGGATATACACAAGGCCTATAGCTCGACCTCACATTCGGTGTGAGTACTCCATGTACAAGATAAACTTTAATTCCCAAGACAGGCACCAAAACTACACAGAGAATCCCTGTCTCAAAAAACAAACAAACAAACAAACAAACATAAAAACAAGCAAACAAAACCCTTAAATTCAGGCAGTGTACTGTCATGATTCAGGATTTTAAATTCTGGAAATTGTTGGTATTTTTAGAATTCAGTTTCCCATTCTTCTCAGCTTGTGGGTGGCTTCATCTGCTTTATTAAATACCAGTCTACCATTGAGCAGCCAGACTCCAACAGCCTAGTTACTCCTCCAAGAATAACTGTTCCAGCCTCTGTTCCACTGCACTCCAAGAGCCATAGACCTACTGCCTGCTCAGCTGCCTTCGAGCACTGTACCTTTCCAGATTGCTAAGCCACTTTAGCCATGGTGCCATACTGTCCTGGCCTCAGAGGAAACCTGTTGCCAAGTTGCAACCACACTTGTCTTGGCAAGGATGGGTAGCCCCCCCACCTTTATTGTGTCCTGTTTGTCCATTTTGGACAGCATACTGTCATCAGTCAATGCTAGGGCACTTTGTTGCCGAGTGGCTACCTTTTGCCACAGTGAAAGTTAACTCCAAGTGGAGGTTCTTCAATGCCTATATCTTCTCTGAAGTAGATTAGTGCTGCCAGGAGCAGACACGTCTCATAGTCATTATAAAAGCAAAAAATTATGTTATTAAAACATCTTTAAATGGCATATTCTGTAGTTCTCTGAAGGGTTTGAAGATGACCTGTCTATCTAAAATATATCTACTTGACCTTGAAAACATAGCTAATATGACTATAAGTTTGATTGTAATGTCTAACTACTAACTTTCATTCCTTTATATCCTCATAGTTGGTAATAATAACATTCAAAGATTAGCAAATTGCATTACATTGGTAAATGAACTGTATAAGTACAATATCCTGAACAAGATTAGAAATATACATACAGTATTTTCTAACAAAATCAATCTCAAATTTGTATCCATATACATAATTTGTATACAATATACAAAAATCCAATCCAATGTAAAGTATTTAAAACTAGCAGTTGCTTTCTAAAAGCAGATTAAATAATCTACATTTTCTTTTCTGAGTAGATTCAATAATCTACCCTTTATTCTATCATTTCTATAACTTTATTTTCAGAGTAGATTCAGTAATCTACATCTTCTCTATATTCTCTTTTTTCTTTTCTTTTTTTTAAACAAGAACCTCAAATCTTATCTCCTTTGTTTAGCCTCTTTCTGACCATTAACAATAACAACTTGTAACCAACCATCCTAAACACTGACAATTATCCCAATCCAAAAACCCATTGAAAGAAAAAAAACCACCTGCATCATCTCTTGGAAATCTGGGCATGAATCTTCAGGAGATCCTGAAAAGAAAGATTTTTGATTAATTGTCAAGTGCTGGGAGAGGTAGCTGGTTCATTTGTTGTCTAGTCTCTGCATACTGCAAAAGTGCAGGGTTTATCTCAAGTCCTTGTTTGAGTAGTCTGAGAGGCTGGATCATCTCAGCTAGCCATCTTGAAATTGTCCTGAGCAGTTTGTAAACCAAAGAAGATCATTGGGTGATGTTTGCCAGCTTAGAGGTTTTATTATAGTCCAGGTAGAATCGTCATTGTGGGGCCCCATGATCTTTCTGGAGCCTTCAAAATTTGCTGCTAGGCCTGGTCATGATTTCCTGCAGAAAACTAATAGAGACTCCAACAAAAAAACATGGATAGGCAGCTAAATGAAGCCTTTTTACTAGAATTAGTTAGTACTCTATATGCCCATTAATATCATTACAAAAGTTAAAAATATTATGTATATATATATATATATGAATCTTAGAAATTTTGATATAAATTCATACCTTAAGAAAAGTTTAAAGAATCAAAATTGAACCAAAGAATTGAGATTAGTAGCAGAAGAATAGTCCCTTAATTTTGGTTTTCTCCTGTATACTCTCAAGCAATATTTCTGTGTATCTTTGGCTCCTAATGAGAAAGTTCAGCCAAGATCCCACATTACCAAATTTTATCTGGAACCCCCCAACCCTTGGAAAATACTTACCCTTGCATATTTTGGGTTATAAAAAAACTCCTCCTCTCCTATGCTCCTGGATATTCTCTCAAATCTGGGATTAGGGAGAAAACCTATTGTGGCAGAAAATAAAGTTTATTAAATTTGATTCAGAATATTTGGGTTGGTGGTTACTTTCCTTCAGTGGGAATATCACTACCTATCTTGTCCCCTTTCCTGGAGTTGTGATATATTTCTTCATTCCTGTTTTGTCTGTATCTTTTGTCATCTGCCTGCATTAGGCTGTTGTCGTCTCTCATCCTCTTTAATCATTGGAAAATGTGGCACCATGAAGAGCCCTAAAGGATTTATTGCCTGAAAGCCATAATCTTTCTTACTTCTATTGTGAAGAATCCATGCAATTTCCTG
>CABHPP010146505.1:40231-67868 GCA_902168425.1 Peromyscus attwateri | reverse complement strand
TAAAAAAACAACAAAAGATTAGTGAATTCAAAAATTTGAAGACTCCTTTTTATCTAGCTAAATATTCGTACTGAAGAATATGGGGTGTGGGGAGGAATGCACAATGGAAGCTAAAAACAACAAATAATTATAAAAATGTTTACATAGAAGACATTTAAGTTTTAACATGTTAAAACTCATTTCTAGAAAGGAATTCAGATGGATTCAGGAAAAATTTGAGGAAATAATGATGGACTTATTTTGAAATTGATAAAAAGATTATAGATTCATAAATTCAACAAACCTCAAGGATAACTCTGTCCATCTGTCTGTCTGTCTGTCTTTCACACACACACACACACACACACACACACACACACACACACACGAGATAGAGAGAGAGAGAGAGAGAGAGAGAGAGAGAGAGAGAGAGAGAGAGACTCCACCAGGTAAACTTATTTTTAAAAAGCAAAGACAAGTTGGGCCTGATATACAGACCTATAATCTTGGCTACTTAGGAGACTAAGGCAGAAGAATCACAACTTTAAGACTTATCTGAGCTAGAAAATGATTTAAGGCCAGTCTGTGCAATTTTGTGACACCTGCCTCAAAAATTAAAAAGTAGGAAGAGAGAGATAGAGAAGGGGGGAGGGAGGGAGGGAGGAAGGAAGGAAGGAAGGAAGGAAGGAAGGAAGGAAGGAAGGAAGGAAGGAAGGAAGGAAGAGAGAAAACCTTGAAGGTAAAAGAAAAGGCTAGAGAAATATGTGTGTGTGTGTGTGTGTGTGTGTGTGTGTGTGTGTGTGTGTGTGTGTGAGAGAGAGAGAGAGAGAGAGAGAGAGAGAGAGAGAGAGAGAGCTTGTCTAGGATGTGAGAGCCCTCCATTCAATTCCCATACTTCATTTTAAAAAATAAAAACTGGCTGAACAGTAGTGCGCCTTTAATCCCAGTCCTTGGGAGGCAAAGTCAGGCAGATCTCTGAGTTTGGGGCCAGCCTGGTCTACAGAAAGAGTTTCAGGACAGCCAGGGCTACACAGAGAAACCCTGTCTAGAAAAACCAATAATAATAATAATAATAATAATAATAATTAAAATTAAAATGGTCAGCAAGATGACACAGTGGATAAAAATGTTTACCACGTAAGCCTGACATCCAGAATTTGATTCCTGGAGTCCACATAAAGATGGAAGGAGAGAGCTGGCCTCACAAAGTTGTCCTCTAACCTCCATATATACACCTTGGCATGTGCATACCCACACTCATTCTGCAGCTCATACACAAAAATATTAAATAAAATGTTTTATTTTTTAAAAAGAAATGAAAAATTCACAGAAATAATTATGATTGGCTATAGAGAAGAAAAAAACCTCTACCAGCCAGAGAACAACACTAAAGCATTTATAAAATGATAAAAGAAAAAAACTACATGCGCAATTTTTTTTTAGGATGAAAAAATCTAAAACATAGGATTTTGAGATAAGCAACATCTGAAAAACGCATTGAATGCACCCCACAGCATAAGACACACTAAAGGAAGCAACTCAAACCAAAGGAAAATGACTCAAAACTAAAGCATAGGACAGCAACACAGAACGAAGAACACAAGAAAATACAATGGTTTGGACAAGTAAAATGGAGGATTGACTGCTTGAAACAAAAATAACGATGACCTCTGAGAAACATCTGTAAAAGCAAAAACAAGACAATGGACAGGAAAAGGCAGAATACATTGTCTGGCATTAAGCAGATTATTCAAGTGAGTGATTCTTGTCTTGCCAGCATAGACTTCATCATAAAAGCTAGAAAAGGAAGGGAAGAAGGAAGAGAGAGTGGGTGGGGGAAGGGATGAGAAGCAGGGGAAGGGGAGGGGAGAAATGTGTTGATACGTTATGAGTTGGGACTCAATCTGAACCATATGTAGCTCTACATTAGCTCACACTCTCCTGACAAAATTACCAGTTTTGTCTTCAGTTCTGTCTGTTCCTCAGTATTTCCATGATCTCTTGTTTGCTGATCGCATGCATTGTTTATTTGGTTCGTATCACCCAGGAAGATAAGCAATTTCAACTGAAGCACTGGTCTCAATACCCAGCCACTAAGATGTGGAAAGAAAGGTAAGAGAGATAATTGGCTCTAGAATAATATTAGATATTATTTTCAAATTATACTAATTATGCAAAAAGGTATCACTTTTAAAACACATGTTTACAGCTTTCCATAACTTGTGGTAATTTGGAAATAATAAAATTCTTCACTTTTTTATAGGTAGTCTCATGTATCCCAGGCCAGCTTCAAACTTGCTACATAGATAAGAATTACTTGAACTTTGATCCTCCTAACTCCACATTCTGAGTGCCAGAATTCCAGGCTTCTTCAAGACACAAGGGAATGAACCCATGGGTCCATGCGCACCAAGCAAGCACTCTAGCAAGTAATTCACAACCTGACCCCTTTTTCTTCATCCTTAAGTTCAGCTTCCTGAAAGCAATTGATAACTAAGGAAGTTATGTGGGCTTGAATTTCAGAGCCTGTGTTTCAAACTCTTCCCTGGCTGCTTCCCAGCTGTAGGCTCGCAGTGAGTGATGGAATTCCTCATCTCATTCTGTACGTGGAGACACAATGGCCTCAATACCATAAGGGGGTTAGGAGGATTCACTGAGATCATTTGAATATATATACATATATATACTTATTAAGTATTGATCATTGTACTATTCTCTGTTTGGAATATTATTATTTTTATATCAGTCCCAACATAGAAATGCTTTGGATTTACTGGTAAATGCATTTAGAAGTTTTAAAGTGCATTATTTTCTCTTAATTTCACTAGCAGAGACTTCTCCTTCTTTCAGACACCAAGTCTTTATCCAATTAAAATACCAACTGGAAAATCTCTGAGGTTCTTTGTTGACACCAATAATATACAAGCTTCCTGCTTCATTATTTAAATATCAGATATGATTCATTAAAAGTATGTTTGAGCCAAACTACTTAAAGGCAGCATGTGTCTCATTTGTTCTGTGATTGACTGTAGATGAACGTGTGTGTGTGTGTGTGTGTGTGTGTGTGTGTGTGTGTGTGTGTGTGCATATATAGGTGTACATGTGAGTGAAGGACAGAGGTTGACATCTAGTGTCTTCCATAGACATGTTCCACTTTATTTTTTGAGAAAAGGTCTCTCACTGAATCTGGAACTCACTGATTGGCTAGACTGGTTGACCAGCAAGTTCTAGGGATCCTCTTGTCTCTGTCTCCTCAATGCTGGGTTACCAGCACATGTCCCTGAACCCAGCTTTTTACATGGGTGTCAAGGATTCCAATACAGATCCTTAGGTGTTCAGATCAAGCATTACAATGACAACATCCTCTCCCCAGACCCAACAATGAATTATTTTTAAAAGGATCATAAGGCAAAGGTGCAGCTCAGTGAAGAAATGTGGACTGAATACACAAAGTTCTGTTTCAAATCTCAGCACCAAGAGGGAAGCAAAAGAGGATCAAAGTGGTATTTTGTATGATTATCATAAGCATTCATTATGTTACTTTGTGATGTTAGGGTTTCTTTAAATGATGTCATCGTGACTCTCCTGGCACAAACAGTGCAGTGTTATCACCACTTGATGATGAAAAGTTGCATATAGCTTTATATATAAATAAACACCTTGAAGATTATAAATACTCTTTGATTATACTGCAGATGTCACGAAATAAGAGAAAGGAAGAAAAAGGAAGGTTGATAAAAAGGTTTACCAGTTCAATGTACGATTAATTGGCAATGAAAGCTGCAATGGAATGGAATGGAAAACTCAACTGGAGTTAACGACAACCACTCTAAGAAGGAAGTCCAAATATCAAGGAGTCTCTAGATGTTTGTTAGAGCCCAATTCCCTGATCATAAGTCATCAGTAAGACCAGAAGTCCTTGACACACTTATAAATTAAGAAAGGGGAGCATGGCTTGAAAGAGTAAGTCATAATGACCTCCAAGAATTTTTGAAATATCACAGTGGAATGTACAGTGATATCCATTGCTTTAATAGCATACAAAGGGCCCAAAGCAAAGCAGTCAGGGGAAGGAACCAATTACAAGACAGTGGGTATATTGGCTCAAATCTATTAACACAAGACACTTAATATATGAAGACCCTGTAAACCTTTGAATATGCCTTACATCTCTCAGATGCTTAATATAATATGAGGTAAATGCGCAGGTCAATAAAATTATCAGCTATTTCCATATCCAAAGATAGATATGTTCATCAGTGAGAACATGTAGAGGTTGTCAGTGAACTTCGCCCTGTCTTATTTGATGCATAAACATCCCATCACCAGTAAATCCTGGCCCTGTCCATGATCCACAGAGTTTTGGAGTTTCCAGAAAAGCTTGCCGACAATCAGGACCTATGAGGCTCGGTTTCTAACGAGTTCAAGTGACAGCCACTACTTGTGGAAAGTGTATTTGAAAGATGAGCATTGTATAACCGCAGGCCGAGGCTCCAAAGCCAATTCCAGCAAAGCCTGATAATAGCTTTTGACATTTAAAGACATTTTATCCCTCAAAACTCTTGGATAGCTGAGCTGCTTCCCTGTATTTTCTGTTGCTATGGTTACTGGAGATTTTAAAGTATTAATATCAGTTGACCTCTTACATTCCACTTTATTTTGACACCTCCCTAAACATTCAATAACTCTTTGTTCTTCAGTCTCAAATTTTCATCTTGGAATGTCGCAATGGTCTCCCACCTTGCACTGCAGGTCTCTTAGACAATTCATTATATAAATGGAATAGGCATTTAGAACATCTGTTTGTGTAATATTTCCTTTTCTTCTAGTATTAAGTGTATAGTGTAGACACTGGTATTCATATCTGAAAGTGCTCACTCATCCAGGAAATAGGAGTTTTTCACACAAATGGGAGGTGGTCCACAACCAAAGAGGAAGGTCCAGTGACATCCTTACATTTTATTGTTCCGACATAATTTGATTAGTTCTGGGTCATTTCAACTCCACATTCTACTCTCTGGTTTTAACTAAACTAACTATCAATAATGTAAAAGCAGGATCTGAAATCCAAAAGAAGTCTTTTTAGAATGTGTATTGCCAAAGCAAACAGAAGAAAATAACAACAACACACACACACACAAAAAAAAAATCAGAGCCAAAACAGGACATCACAGGATCAGAACGTGAACCCCAAAGCCAGAATCCCCAGACTCACAAATTCTTGACACAATGACATACTAAATAAGTGACTTAATCTCACTGTATCTGCCACTCCTTGTCACTTAGGAATGTGATGTGAAAGTCTCACTGTAGCATGAATCTTAAAAGTCTTACTAATAAAATCAAACCTGAGCCGGGTATTGGGGTGAACACTGGAAGGTCAGAGACACAGAATAAGCCACAGCTATCTCACCTCGCTGGATCCTCAGCTGGTCTTGTTTCCTCAGACTGGAGGCCTCTGAGTCTTCATCCAGAATGGGTCTCAGCTGAACTGCTGCTAGAAGCCTGAATGCTTAACCAGGCCAAATGCTTAACCACGCCAAATGCTTCTATGGGCAAATGCCTCTAGTTTCTGGTCCTCACGCTTTATATACCTTTCTGCTTTCTACCACCACTCCCTGGGATTAAAGGTGTGCTTTCTGAGATTAAAGGCGTTGGTCACCATGCTTGGGTGTATCCTTGAACACATGGATTTCTGCCTCTGGAATGCTAGGATTAAAGGTGTGGTGCTACCACTCCCTAACCTCTGTTGAACTTTGTGGCTGTTCTGTCTCTGACCCCAGATAAGTTTATTAAGGTACACAATATTTTGGCGAACACAATACCACCACATCTCACCCCTAAAGCAGTGCTGTATGATATACATTAAATAAACAAAGCCCACAGGACAGAGTTAAGCCTTCAAAAGGGGATTTTCTATTAGCATCTCTCTAATAAAAGCAAGAGCAGCTAGAATCTAATGAGATCTCATCATTTAATCCCATGAAGAGAACTGGGGAGATAGCTCAGCCAATAATTTTTTTTTTTTCTGTGCAAGAATGAGGACCTGAGCTGTATCCTCAGAAGCCACATGAAAATCTAGACATGGTGGCACATGTTCGTACACTCAGCACTGGGGATGTGAAGAGTGGCAATATGTGTTCCAGGACAGTGAGATACCCTGTCTCAAAAAGCAAGGTGGATAGCATCCTGAGGAATGATACAGGAGATTAATTTTTGGCCTCCATATATGCACATGTGTGCACACATCCCCAAACAAATAAATAAAACAAAATAATAAATTTATGAAGATTCAGTCAGATATGGATTCTCTTATTCTATCACTAACAATAAGCCCTCACTAAAGCTATCTGAGTTATGTAACAGCTAGAGTGTGTGTGTGTGTGTGTGTGTGTGTGTGTGTGTGTGTAAAAAGAAAAAAGTAACATGAATCATATAGAATGGGACACAAGCTTATAATCGTCTCTGTATTTCCAAAATTGTGCAAGACACAAGGCAGATGTATCAAATCTCACTGAACTTGAAAACACATGTTTAGAGACCTGATTTAAACATTTTAATTTACTAGCAAAGGATAAAACAGCCGTATGCCATAGGAATACAAGTTATTTCTAACTAGCTCAAAATAGCTAAAATATCATGGAAGGCTTTTTTGGGCACACACAGAAAAATCTCTGCTGATGATTTAGAGAGAGAGAGAGCTGTGAGCTTACTGTCAACAAGATTTCCTATAGAAAGAATGGAGGATAAACCCTTTAACATGTCCATGATAAAAAACGTCCTGGGTAGGTAATACTTCAATAAAGAAACACACGATTTAAACCAATAAAAGGGGAGATGTAAAATGAAGGTATACTGTTAATGATAAATGACTGGTTAATTTAAGAAGAAAGCATCTGAGAGGGTGCTGCATGAAAGAACAGTGAAGAGGAGGATGCTGGGACAGGGTGGAAGGCCCCACTGTAGATTCACAGAGAAGGGACACTCTCCAGAATAGTCACAAAGAAACAGCAGTCAAAGCACAGTGACCACATGGTGGCTCACAATCATCCACAATTCCAGTTCCAGGGGATCTGACCTCTCTTCTGATATATACAGGCATCAGGCATGCATCTGGTGCACATACATATACACAGGCAAAATATGTATATACATAAAATAGAAATAACTAAATCTAATAAAAAATGTAAACCCCATATATATATGTATATAGATACATAAAATATGGACATATACATATATGTGTAAATGCACATACACATATTGGTTTCCATATATACATATTTATACATGCACATATATACATATGTATATGCATATACACACATCTACATGCACATATAAGTACATAAATGTATAAAACACTTTGTGTGTAGTCTATGCATATACACACATCTACATACACATATTAGTACATAAATGTATAAAACACTTTGTGTGTAGTGTGTTTTATTACTTCTTTGGGTCACATATTAGGAACATTGTCAAAACCATTGAATTCCATTGAGCTCTATTGGTGTAGTCATTGAAAAGTGAGCATTTTTTCAACCCTTCATAAAGGTCCAGGAATAATTCTATATGTTAAAGATGGGTAGAAAATTGATTGATATATATTCTCCAGTGATCAGAGAAAGGGAAAGGAAAGGAAGAACTTGTCTAGCATTGCACTCACTGGTTGCAGTTTTGCATGCATCATTTAAGTTGGTTTTCACTGTAACATCACACAAACGTAGGCAATATTTTACCTATTGAGTCACAAAACTAGACTTTGGGAAGTCCAGAAATCTGCCAAAGTTACTAGAGTATGTGAAACATCTAAGTTCAAAGTTGGTATGACTCCTGAATCTTTGCTGTTATCCAATACTGAGTCATTACATATGCCCTTGATCCCACACCTCCCAGGAAACTCACCTTGTATACAGGGTCCATATTCTGCAAATCTTCTTAGGAAATGCTTCCCTTTTAATACTGTGTAATGGTTTGAATGACAATGGCCCAAATAGGCTTATATATATGAACACTTATTGGAGGAGGTATGGCCTTGTTGGAGGAGATGTGTCACCAGCAGTAGGATTTGAGGTTTCAAAATCCAACACCACTCCCAGTTAGCTCTTTTTTCCTCCAACTTGAAGATCAGAGGTATGCTCTCAGCTACTCCCCAGTGCCTTGCCTGCCTGCCTGCCTCCATGCTTTCTACCATGATGATCATGGACTCACCCTCTGAAACTGTAAGTAAGCCACCAATTAAATGCTTTCATTTATAAGCATTGATCGTGGGATCTCTTCACATTAATAGAAAAGTAACTAAGACATACTGAGATTTCATTGGAAAATAAACCAAAAGACATTACTTAAACTTCTGAATGTCTAGACTTTTTAACCAACTTATTTCTAAAGTCAAGGCCAAAGGCATAGACTCTTTATTAAGAGTCATCTTTGAAATTCCATTTTGATTCTCCCATGGATCTTTCAGGGATGATTCTTCTTTTCCAAATTTCTCCAACTACCATGGGCTGAAGTCTAATGTTTACTGTAACCCACCTACCAAGTGTGGAGTCTAACTAGTAAACTATTTCCCCTTTAAGTATAGGGTACCTGTTTAATGGGTGATTAGAAGATGATTACAAATCTCCCAAGCTGCATGGTAATTACCTGGCTTCCTACAGAATCACCCAAGATTCACTTGCTGACATTTTTGAAGACCTTCTTTACATGTGCTCAATTACCACTCATAGTCATTTGACCAAGCTCATTACGATGCATCAATGAATTGCATTCCTGATTCACGACAGGTTTATGTCACTTCAATTCTCTTGGCTTTGTGACACATACACCCATGTATATACACACACACACACACAAAAAAAAAAAAAAAAAAAAAACATTTAATGAGGAAAAGAGGCTGTAAATTTAGAGGACAGGTGGGAGGGGCATATGGAAGGGTTGAGAAGGACGACAAGGAAAGAGAAATGATATAATTATTATTATCTCAAAAACCATTTTTAAAAAGAATCCTGACTAATACACTCATTCTCTTTGAATCAAGATCACTAAACAAAGCATTTCTGAAACTACTGAGTGATAGGCAATCCTAGCATAGATCCTCAGGCCTACCCAACAATATTTCAGGAAGCCAAGATACTACATTCTAGCAATTTCCTCTGAGTTTACCTCACACATCCAACCTGGAGATTGCAGAAAACAAAAAGAAAGCAAACTTAGATCTTAACACAAGCCCCCAAAGCAAGAAGACAATTAGGACTGGAAGCCACGATGTGATTTAAAAAAAAAATATTCTAATAAAATGGCTAAAGAAAGCAGATAGGAGATTGTCTGTATCCTCTGTTTTCTTGGTTACAGGATGAGATTGTTCACAATGGGCTAAACAGCTGAGAGGTTTTCATTAGTAAATTTTATTATGTGTCATGAATTTCTCTCTGAGAAGATGCCTGAGTCCATTTTGAACAGTAGAACTGTCATGTAACAGGACCCTAAAGTCTTCCAGGTTCCCAGTGAGAGGTAAAGAAACAGCCATCCAGAGACACAGGAAACAGGTGATGAAGGAATCAGTTTCCTTTCACTGTGATAACATATCTTAGATCATCAACTTAAAGTTCCCGAAGAGATAAAATTTTATAACGTGAGGTATAGAAGGCACACTCACCTCATGGTGGACAGGAAGCAGATAGACAAGGGAGGGGTGAGGGACCTGGAGTAAAAGAGATAGCCCAAGATCTTGTTGCCATGGATTCATTCCCTCCAACTAGGTCCTACTTCCTAGTCTCCATCACCTTCCAATAACCCATCAAATTATGAAGCTATCAAGTGATTAGTACATTAACACAAGTAAAAGAACTCCTGATGCAATCATCTTCTCAAAGGCCCATTGCTAAACACTATTGTATGGGGAACAAAACTTTCAGCACATAAACTTCTGAGGGATATTTCATATTCAAATCATAACAGATGGACAACTTAAAAACATTTTGGTACTAAAAAATTGTCAAAAAATAAATACTTCTCTTGCTCCCATAAAGGAAGACATTCAAATCTAGCTTCACAGATGATGAAAGAGAGCAGAATTTGGGACATCAAGTCAATGTATCATGATAGTGAGCCATGGAAACACATATTTAACTTTACTGTGACAATTATTTATATATTTTTATTGATGTGTGTGTGTGTGTGTGTGTGTAAACTCATACAGATATTCATACACTGACATGCATTTCCTGATGTATCTACAATGATAAGAATTAAATTCAATAAAATGCTACAAATTTGGCCATGGTACATAGATGAATTAATATAATTAAATCAATCTATTATATTCAGACACTGTAAAAATGTGTACCAAGTTTAGTTGTTTGTTTGTTTGTTTGTTTTTATGTGGTCCTGATCATATTAGTGAGATGCCTCTTTTGGGACTGTGGAAAATTTTTTTAATGATAAGAGCCCTTTTGGTGGCTAAAATATTAGAGGAAGATAAAGGATGCTAAGAAAATGGAAGAGAAAGAAGTATAAGAGAAAGAGAGAGAAGGAGATAGAGGGAGAGGAAGAGAGATTAAAAAATCTCACCTTCAGCAAAATTTAACAAAAGATAGCCCGGTAAAAAATAGCTGGGCAAATCTATCTGGCCACCTGGATTTATTACATTAATGCTACTGGTAACCCTGAGAATAAAACATTTCCTTCTGAGATAAATAATTAACTGTGCCGCAGCTTAATTAAATTAAGGAAGTGCTGAGGGGTGGATCTGTGGATGATTACCTTTAAAGCCGGCTTGTCCAAATTAATTCACTTTATCCAGTTTATGTCTCTAAGGGCAAACAGCAAGATAAAAAAGAACAAGAAAATGAAAACAAATGTTTTTATCAAGTCAACAACAATAATGGGCACTGGTCATGGTGGTATACACCTCCTCGGATCCCAGCACTGGGAAAGCAAAGGATCTCTGTGAGGCAGAGGACACCTGTATCTCTACAATGAGTTCCAGGCCAACCAGGGTTAAATAGGGATATCCTGACTCAAAAGGAGGGGCAAGGAGTAGGACAGCAGTATTTTATTCATTCATGTTCAGGAAGAAGGAAGATGACTTTTATTTCTAATTATTCATTCAGGAAAATCAAAACTCTATCAGCTATATTCTTTCTTCATTAAAAAAAGTCTGGCCGGGCGGTGGTGGTGCATGCCTTTAATCCCAGCACTCGGGAGGCAGAGCCAGGCGGATCTCTGTGAGTTCGAGGCCAGCCTGGGCTACCAAGTGAGTTCCAGGAAAGGCGCAAAGCTATACAGAGAAACCCTGTCTCGAAAAAAAAAAAGTCTGCCCTTTGAGCAATGTAATAGAACTCTTTTTATACTTACCTCATCAGAATGTTTGATACGAACTGTGGGATTTTTTGTTTTGTTTTGTTGTTGTTGGTGGTGGTGGTGGTGGTGCTGGTGGTGGTGCTGGTGGTGCTGGTGGTGCTGGTGGTGCTGGTGGCCAAAGACACTTTCTGGTCCTTTTCTTCTGAAACAGAAAGTTGCAGTGTATAAAAGCTTGCACTAATTCAAAAGGCAGTGAAAAAAAAACTTCAAAAATATTATCTACTAAGGCTGGAGTGATTTAGCATCTTGGAAAGTCTGTTTTCAAAACTGGTTTCTCTATCTGAAAACTCATGCTGAAATCTCAGCTCTACCTGGATGCAGCTGATCTCACTTTCACCATCCATGTTGGCATCAATGGGTTTTTTGCTGATAAGGAGAGACCAAGTGGAACAAAGTTTCCAAAATGATCCAGGAAAGTTAAAAAGAGGAAGCTTTGGCCAAGAAATTTTGGAGAAATACCCATGTTTTGGAATGTAGTCGGACTCTTCAGTCAGATTTCAAAGGTAAAGAGTAGAGCTTTCTATTCATCAAAAATGGAAAGGAATGGCTGGGCTTCTCCTGACACTCCTGGGTCCAGATTGCATGCCAAAACCTGATTCACATTTACCAAAGGAGTAAGAGAAAACTTTTCCTATGTTTTAAGGCGCTGATGTGCAGCTCAGTACAGAAAGGTAGACTTTGACTGACAGACCATCAGGGCAGACATTAGGTGAGCACAAAACCAGACTAGAAATCACTACAGAAACACCAGAGAAAACCATAGAATACTGGTGTAACCAGATCTCTGAGGCATCATGTACTTGATTTTCCTATGTACTATAATGCCACAGAAACCTAAATCAATATACTTATTATCAGTTCACTTACTTCACTTATACCACTGCTTTATCTTTTGCGAGCCAAACAAGGAAAGAAGAGCTTAATAATTAGTGGACATGATCAATAAAATTGTTTATTTTTCTCACATCATCTATTCAATAACAGTAGTAGAGTTTTTTTTTTTTTTTTGCCCTACATTCTCAGAAATCCAGTGCCTCTGATCTTCAGTCACTGTCCTTTATCTTTTTCATGATTGATATTTCATGCAAGTCCTCATCTCACATCTTCATCAGATAAAAGGTTTTTGTGGCTTTGAGTATATGGCAAAAGAAGCTTTTTTCAAAGGCATCCAGTTGAAGCTTCTTGCTAGTTTTCCCACAAGCTGATTTACATGCTCTATTGTTGAATAAAACTCAACCGACAGTTTCACGTCAAGAAATTTATGGTGACCAAGCTTTCCTTTAAAGGACCAGAACAGCAATGAATTAATAGTCTTATCACAGGCACTCCTTTCAGCTTGATGAGGCAGACTGCAGAGGTCAACATCAAGCACCATCCATAAGGAAGAAAAACAGAAACCTGAATCTACCAGAACGTAAACACATTTAGGTCCAGTAGACATTACACTGTCTACAATAGTGCCTGGGTCCTACTAGTTACTTGGTAATATTGCCACATGAATTAACTAATCCTAAAAGAAATATGAAGGGAAACAGCATTCAGCTTGTTTTTTCAAATTTCACCCATTCATACCATTTCAGCTCTACTGGGACCTTGACTATCTGGACTCCTCTGCTTCTTCCCAAATGTAATCATTTCTTTCTTTTACTTCCTTCCGTGCTCAACATTTACTCTTAATTCTCTTTACTTTGTCCATACCTCCAAGCAACCAAGATACTCGCAAAAATAAGACAGTGGACACCACACAAAACAATGCCAGTGAACAGAACACGAAAGTCCTCCGCTGAGATTCAAGACTATTGCATGCCATGAACTGCTGTGTCTTCACTGGGTGTGCAAGGCTTTCTGCTCTTGTAGAAACATAATAATTTGATTACATAAAACAGAATTTTAATACTTTCCTACCATCATTCCTCAGCATGGAAGATCACATTAGTATATCTTTGGGTTGTATTATGTTTAAACGTTTGATTTTTTTTTTAATTCTCTTTGAGTTGCTGACTTGAGTTTCATAAAAAGTTCTGAAGTAAATTTTGAGTTGGAATTAGGACAGAAATTCCAATAATATCTGAAACTGACCTCAGTACAGTCCTGCTATATGGTTACTATGTGTTTATGTGAAGCACCATTGACAATTATAAAATCAAAATGTCAATCAACTCTAGAATACATTTAAGATGTTCTGTGTCCTACAGAGGGAAATATTCAGCCAGGTTTTAATTATTTATGTAAAAATAAACCAGCATTTTCATCTTAGTATCTGCAAGTTTATTTCACCTTTAATAAATTATATATATGAATGTATGTATGCATGTATACCATATATATACAAGCAAGCACAATCTACATTAAATTCAAACCATAATAAATATATGACCTAACTATTATCCAGTCTTCAATTCTACTAGACTCTTGTTACTGAAAACATGGCCTTCAGACTAAAGGGCTAAGAGTATTATCTGATATAACCTAGGACATTATTGGAATGAAGAATCTTAGGTCCACCTGAGACCTACTGAGTCTGGACAGAAAGTTTTCATAAGATCTTTATCTAACTCACAGGCATTGTGGTATTAAATGTATTGCAATACAGTGCATCTATAATCATCCTTTCTTATATCATTGAAATCTGTATCTCAACTTTTTTTATACATAGTAAATCATCCTAAATTGCAATAACTAAGAAGCAAAAATGCTTGTAGCTATATCTTTCCCTTGACGTATGCTCCTTTCTCCTGCACCCTTCATGAATAACTTACTCAAAAGAGTCAAAACAGAGAAAGAAAGACAGACAGACAGAGAGTCTACTTCTTCCCATAAGATTCTCCTCTAATGCCAACTCCAGTCTGACTCCATGTCTACCATTTTTAATGGTATTGGATAAGTTCTCTGGTGATGTCCATGTAATGGAGGCATTGGGTGTTTGCCAGCTATTATTTCTACTTGTTTTTGCCTAGCATTCTGACATTAGACTTCCCCCTTTTTTGAATAGCTCTCTTCCCTTGACTGCTCTGATACTCTCTTGGTTTTTGTTCTACCCATGTCATTGTTCAGCCCTCACTATCTGTGTCCCAGGTTCATTTTCCACCATTGCTGTTGGGGCCCTTAAAGCTTAGCCCTTTTTATATATGGTCTCTGCCGTGCAAGCTTACAGCTTCTCTTGCATCTCACATACAGACTATTTTGAAATGCATATCTCTGATTCCATTCTGCTGAGATACATCTATCAACAAAGCTGCCTATTGGACATGACCACTTGGATGTCTAAAGTGCTACTTGAAGATGAGGCCAACATGACCACACCCCACCCCAATCTTTTATTTCTTCTAATTTCTGCATTTAAAATAATAAACACTGTGAGAATACCAATATAACCAAACATGAAACCTAAAAATAATCCATAGCATCATTTTTCCAATCATATCACCTTAAGTCCTAACTGTTTTTAAGTTTACTTATTTCTGTGTACATCAGTACATTTTTTTTCACTTTATTGTCAGGCTTTTAGGTACTGCAAAAGTCAAAACACACTGATCTTTCAGTTATTTCATTCTTCCACTCCAAGGCAGTTGAGGGACTTCTCTGTCTAACCTTTGCCTGGAAAACTTTTCACCAGCAGCACAAAATTCCACTCCTCCTACTTTATTTTAATCCATTAAAGCCTAACTCCCTTCAGATCTCAGCATCTTCAGGATAGCTGTTTCTGAAGTCTGAAGCTGTGTAAAATCCCCTTCACACTAATCTCCAAGCAGGCATCTACTGCTCTGCCCTAGGATTTATCATAGCTCTGTTTCTCAAGCGAATGCAGTGTGTCTGTACTTTCAGTGATTGTACTGCGGATAAACACAAACAAGAGATAAAAGCACACATCGTGGTTGATTATCTAGACAAGTAAGGACAGTGCAGGGTCTCATTCCCCACAGCCGTACTTCTGCATGCAAACAAAACAACTGGCTAGTGATGGGAAAACTCCTTCTGCTCTTTGACAGAGGACAGACTCTCCCGCATGTGGAGGGGGATGCGCTCCCAGGCAGGTCAGTTCAAGGTTGCGATTCTTCATAGTTTGCGTGTTTAAAAAGTGGTGGTCAGGAATGTCCCTGGGTAGAAATTTTAGTGCTGTAATGAGCAAAGTTCACTTGTAGGTTACCTAAAAGGGAAGAGTTGGGTGGTTTGAGAAGTTCAGCTTGCCTGGTACAGAGGTCAGTAGAAGGTCACCCTCTAAGTCTCTCTAGAAGGCTTCTTCTGAAGGGAAAAAGAATTTAGATGCTGATTTATCATCATTTAGAGAAGCCACAGCTTTTCTCTTGCAAGCATAATAGGTCCTGAAAATGCTAGCTAGCTGGTTCACTTTTACATACAGATGCATAGCTCTTGTGTCCCAACATCAGATCATGTATTCTATAACATACATTTTTTCCTTTTTTTTTTTTTTTTTTTTTTTTTTTTTGCTAAACAGTGCACTCTAGAAGCTAGTAAAATGCTAGCTGCAAAACAGTTTACTCAACAAATGACAGTTGATTGAGTGAATAATGTTCCTGATTGGAAGGGTTGTCCATAGTGCTCCAGAGGCCCTTCATTGATCTGCTGCATATTCCTACGTCTGCCTCTATTCTTCAATTTGAGACATTGTCATGTATTATCATATGTGGATGTCAAAGCTTCTCTATCCCTCTGGTTTGCATATGTGTGCATACCGTGGATGCATGTGGATAGGTGTGCCACTGTCAGCATCTTGTCCTGTTACTCTTCCCCTTATTTTTGAGACAGGGCTTTTCATTGAATTTGAAACTCATCTTTTGATCTAGATTGACTAGCCAGTGGGCCCTCCTGGGTCTGCTTGTCTCTGCTGCTTCCCACACAAACCTCAGTGCTAATATTCCAGGTATGGTGGACTCCCATGCCCAACTCTTTATACGAGTCATAGGGAAGCCAAGCTCAGGTCCTCACACCTTTGCAGCAAGCTCTTTACATACTGAGACATCTCCCATACACAAAACTTCTTTATCTTTTTATTTTAATTAATTAATTTTACTTAGTGTGTGTGTGTGTGTGTGTGTGTGTGTGTGTGTGCGTGTCAGTGTATGAACCCAGATGTTACAGTACACATGTGGTAGTTAAAGGACAACTTTTTGGAGTAGGTTCTCTCCTTTTGGCCTCACTTCTTCTATATGTCTTGGTTTCCACTTAATATCTTTAAGGGTAAGTCAGTTGGCATTGAAAATACTTAGTTTTCACTTAAAGAAAAAGAAAACCTAAATGATGATGTATAGAAAGACAAGAGTAAATAAAAAGATGTGAAAAGTCATTCATTCAACTTGTCCAGAAAGTTGTTGAAAAACAAAAGCCTTTTGGTCTCTGTTTGAATCATTCCTTCCAGGCTTAGAAATTTCAGACACACTAATACTGCAACTTAAATAGGCTGGAGCAATCATGAAGGCAACTCCTTCATTTCCCTTCCAGACACCATAAGTTGAGAGGCCAACGTGGCCAAGCCCATGCAGCACACTCTGTAAGGAATTATGTGTTCAATGGAAACGGTGAACTTATACTTTATCCAATGTTTATCTCCAATAATAAAGATGATTTGTTTTTCCATAACAGGAATAATTCTCTCACACAATAAGGAAAATAGGAGCAATCATATACAGTCCCTGGATTCAACCAGGATTTCTAAACTAATAGATTTCTCAGGGAAAAAAATAGTTTTACATTTATATAGATACACTAAGGATGGTAGCAGGACTCTTGTGTCCCCATCTCTAACTATAGAGCTATAGGATGTTCATAGCTGCTAAAGGAATCATTCTTCTTTGGGAGTCTGGCTCTTGGTAGGTTGCCTATGCTCCATGCATGGTCCACACCCATACATATATGGGCAGCACTATTTGAACTTAATGGGTTATTTAAAAAGTAAAGAAGATGACATAAAATTGGGATGAGACTGTGCTGGGAAGGGTCAGGGGGCTAGAGGAGGAAAATGGGAGTGGTATCATCATATTTCATTGTATATATGTATGAAATTCGCAAAGAATAAATTAAAATAAGTAAGTAAATAAATAATAGACATGCTTGATTGGTGGTAGATACTCCCTGTGCTCACACACACTCTGGAAAGTTGTTTGCACACACTCCCCATCAATAATTAAGCGGACAAAGGCTGACTCTATTGAAGTACTTGCTCTTTATAATTCTACATCACTCCAAACCAGTGTCCATCAGTATCATGAGCTCTCTGATCTTCTCAACATGAGGAATGAGTCATTTGGAAGGCTGCAGAAACTTCATTCAAAATGCTTCACCGAGCTATTCCTGTTTGGTCTCATTTTCTTCAAGCATGGATCCAGCATTCAACACAATTCCTGTGGCTTTGGAAGCTCGCATATGAAAGAGACAAGCATGTTATACATCTGCTGTGCATCAGCCTTGCCACATTAAAGGGGGTCTGTGCAAGTTCTGACATCAGCTTCACTGGAGGTTAGTCAGAAACGGGACCAAGAAGGATAGGGATGCAGCTATGTTAGTAAAGTGCTTGCCTAGCATGATTGAAGTGCTGGGTTCAGTCCTGAGTTATACCTAAAGAAGGTGTGGTGGTCCATGCCTCTAATCCCAAAACTTTGGAAGCAAAGATGGCAGGATCAGAAGTTCAAGATCAACCTCAGCTCCATAGAGAGTTGGAAGTCTGCCTGGGATACGAAGAACTCTGTTACAAACAGCAGAAGAGGAGTGAGGAGGAGGAGGAGGAGGAGGAGGAGGAGGAGGAGGAGGAGGAGGAGGAGGAGGAGGAGGAGGAGGAGGAGGAGAAGAAGAACTCTATTTTTAGAAATATAAAACTAAAGTCTGCATCAAGGCCTCCTTCCAAAACCAGTACATGAACTGGTTTTGTGAAACTGATTGCTCTTGGCTGTTTTATTCCCTCCTGTTCTCAACCTTCACACAACCCTGCTGATCATAGCTCCTCTTCCATTTTTATCTTCTCAGTGCCCACAAGTCAGCATTTCCATTCTTCTTACCCTGAACATTTTTTGTGTCCTTTGAAGCAGCTCCAAACATGATGAGCTGCTGCCTGCCAACATCCAAGTTACCTCATTAAGCATCAGTAATTATTTTTGTTACTGTTCTGGTTATAAAATAGCACAGGTTTTGTGTGGTCTCCCAAACCATCTTTCCTCCATAAGTGTTATTATGTTTAGTGTGCAATTTTACAAAACAAGTCTTTTAAATTCTCAGAAACATTCACACATATATGTGTTTTCTCTTCTAATGTATATAGAATTATCAATGAATGATTTGATAAAACTGAGACCTACTAACTAGTTCCATAGAATGTTAAGGAACGTAGTAACATAATATATGGATGCAATTTAAGAAAATATTACAATAATAATTGAATCATTAAATGATACAGTTGAAGTTCATATATGTATATACACCTTACATGGTCATATGTTTTGAAAGTAGTTTCTAAACTCTAATAAAGTTTAAGTCATCTCAACATTCTAAGTTTTGGGATGGTTATACATATGTAGACACAGTCAAATGACATTTAGTGGAAATTTTTTGTGATACAGTCATTGAAGGCATGATAGGCAATGTATCACTTGCCAATGGCTCCCTGCATGATAAAAATAAATCTAATTTAAGTCAAAATAAAGATAAGACTACTCAGTTTTGCTTTTGAGCTATTCAAAAATCATAAAAATAAATAAATAAATAAATAAACCCTAGTTATCTCGGTCTAACTCATCAGAAAATAAAAGCTCAATTTTCACCTAAATTGCATGTTAATGTTGAACATCTACCAACTATCTTCTAAAATTTGTGTTTAATTTATGTGTATAATGTGTGTATATATAATGGGGAGGGGGGTTATTTGTACCATGGTATGCAGATAGAGGGCAAAGAACAAGTCTGTGGAGAGGGTTCTCACCTTGCAACTGTACATGAGTTCCAGGGATCAAACTCTGGTTGTCAGGCTACCTTTGCCCACTGAGCAATCTTGATGTACCATTGTTTGAGTTGTAATTGACAAAAGCTATATTCATCATATACAAAGCAATTTGGAATGTGTGTGTGTATATATACATATACAACACTCACATAGAACACACACACACACACACACACACACACACACACCACATTTTGGATATACGAAACAGAGAATCTGCAGGGTGCTATGAGAATTGCTTCACCAGCAGCTATAGCAGAGCTCAGAATACCAGAGAAGAACACAGAGAAGAGTGTGCTTGCAAGATTTCAGATGAGAACCAGAAGTCGACCTGGAACTGGACTAGAGGCCGTGCATGTTGCATTCTGGGAAAAGATCTTATATACATTTTGTCCATGCCCTGAAACTTAGTGAGATACTGAGTTTAAAGGTGACAGATGTTAATTTGGTGAAGGAAATTTCCAGGCAGCCCTTCATCAAGGCTACACCAAGAGTTCCATTGACTCCTTTTTAGCCACATTTATAGTGATCACTATGATCAAAGAAGCAGAAAGGTTGAAATCAGACCATTTGTCAGGAAAATAAGTATGTGCAGAGTCGGAGCCAAGGAAAGTGTGGCTGCTTAGGCCTGTTGAAAAGAGCCAAGTATTTTGTGTAAGGGCAATGGGAGATACGCCCTGAGTGTGGGCAGGGTAAAGGGAATACAGGGTCATGGAATCTTCCAGTCAAACTTCAAAGGAAAGATGGGTAGGCCAGATGATGTGCAGCAGAGTCAGATTCCTGCAAGCAGACTCAGGGAAGTGATATGCAGGGCTTTATGGGTGAAGTCAAATATGCAGTGGAGGTCTCGGAAAACTAGAGATGATGGGAACAAGTGATCTCTGCAGAGGGAAGTAGGACCCAGCCAGTAGAGCTAGTTCAGGGCACAGGCCAGGTAGACCACAGCTAGCAAGGTCACAGAGGTGGGGCTTTCCAAACCCTTGGGCTCACATCCTGCCACCACATGCCAGAATACTGAATGTGAAGCCACAAGATATGGATTTCTCCTGCTAGATTTCCATCTTATTTTCATCTAACCCTTTGTGGATATTTGCCTATTCCTCTCCTTTGGATTAAGGATATCTGTGCCATCGTATATTGGAGATACACACCTTGCTTTTTATTTTTGAAGAGTCACACAAATGAAGCTACATTGAGTCTCTAAACTTGGTGTTCTGATTGAAGTTAGAACTATTCAGACTGCAGGGACTCATGAATTTTACATTATGAGATTGACATGAGCCTTTGGGAGGTCAGTGCATAAAATGTTATAACCTACAGAGATGTGTTTGGAGTCAAGTTAGCGAGCAGTAGACGTGGTTAATATTGATAATCAACTTGATTAGACAGAGAAATAACTAGGGTATTAAAACAGACCTTTGAAGTGGGTGGGGGAGTGACATTTTCTGAAAAGATTACCTATGGAAAAAACCAACCTGAATACAAGAGGTGACATCTCAAAGGCTAGGACTCAGATGAAGTAAAAGGGGAAAGAGTCCAGAACAAGTGCCTGCAGTGTGTCTTACTGTTTCATGTCAGCCATGATGTGATCCATTCTGCCACACCCCGCCCCCCATGTATGATTGACATCTCTGAATCAATGAGCCAAAATCAATTCTTTCTTCCTTTAAGTCATTTTTGTCAGACCTTTTGACTAATTGATGAACTGTCTGATTACACATAGAACACAGATTTCTTGAACTTATCCCCCTACCTAACTGAAATTTTGTATCCTTTTGACTAGTGTCTTTCAACTTCCCCTACCTCCAGCTACATTTTCCTGCCTCTTTCTGTGAGTTGAACAATTTTAGATTGTACAACATTTGATGTTGATTGTTAACTTGTTTAGACTGAGAGGTGCCCAGAACATGAGGAAAGCACGCTTCTGGGTGGGCCTCTGAGGGTGTCCCTAAAATGATTGAGCTGCCAATAACTCAAGAGAAAAAAAAAAAGAAAATATCTACTATCTACTCTAAATGTGAGCAGCAGTGTCCAATAGGCAATGGGGAGAAGAAGGAATAAAAAAGGGAGAAAAGAATAAACCAGCAAAAGCATGCATAATCCATTTTTCCTGAGTGTGTCTACTGCTATGACATGGACCGTGAATATTTTAGCATAGCTTATTCAACTCCTCAGCGTGCACTTACAGCTGCCTCTAGACCTTGGATCTCAGATTGGAGTGGCATCATATATGGTATGAGATAAAGGTCCAGTGACTTTCTTCTGTATAGGAATACCCAGTTTTCCCAGCACAGTTTATTAAAAAGGCTACACTTTTCCTGTTGTGTGTTCCTGGCAATAGTGTTAGAAGTCAAGTAACTGCAAATGTGTGGATTTATTTCTGGGTTCTCTATTGTGTTCTCTTGGTTTTCAACTTTCTATTAATGCCAGTACCACACAGTTTTGATTACAAAAATTTGTAGTTGATTTTGAAGTCACATAGTATGGTGCCTTCTACTTTTTCATTTTACTCAAGATTATTTTCATTACCAAGAGTATTGTATGATTCTATAAATTTTACAGCTTTGTCTATTTTTGTGAAAAATGCCATTGGATTACATTGTTGTCTTGCAATTAACTTATAGATTACTTTAAAAATTAGTATTTTAATAATGTTAATCTTTCAAATCTATGGACACAAGATACATTTCCCTTTATTTATGACCTTTCCATTTATTTCATCAAAATTTTACAGTTTTCAGTGTGGACATCTTTCACATTCTTAGTCAAATTTATTCCTAGGTCTTTGATTCTATTGGCTTTATACAAATGGAGCTATTTTCTTGGTTTCTTTTTAGACAGTTTGTAGTTATTGAATAGACATGTTACTGATTTTCATAGATTGATTCCGTATACTTCGGTGTTACTAAAATCATGTATTAATCTTAACCATTTGTGTGTTTGTGTTTCAAAGTTCTGTGGAGCTTTCAGGGATATAGAAGAAAGACAGGCAGAGATAAAACTGCATAATCACCATATATTGGGACCACAGGCCAATGATGGGCAATTCTTCTATCACCGGCTACTTTGCTTTGAGACAGGGTCTCCCACTGAACTACGAACTCACCAACTGGCTAGGCTGGCTGACTTAACAAGCTCCAGGGATCCACCTGTCTCCACACTTCCTGCACTGGACATATAGATGTAAGCCACCACATCCACCATTCATATGGGTGTTGAAGATCCAAACTTGTGTCTTTGAGCTTGTGCATCCGCAGCAGACATTTTACTGATGGAGCCATCACCCAGACCTATTGAGAGATTTTTGTCAGGAAAGGTTGGGGAATTTTTGCTGAACCTTTTGCCGATATTACGTTGCCTCTGTCCCTCATTTTCTTACTGTGCTGCAGCACATTCACACATGAGTGCATGTTGACCTATCCTTACATGCCAGCGATAAATCCAATTCCCTCATGGTTAATCCTTTTGATTTCCACTTACTACATTTATATAAGAATTTTTTAATCTGGGTGCTGGAGAGGTGACTCCATGGTTAAGAACATGCACTGTTCTTATAGAGGACTCCAGTTCAGTTCCCAGCACTCACACATATATACTGACACCTATAACTCCAGCTATAGGTGAACTGGCTCCATATTCTGGACCCTGTGAGTACCTCTACCCACATTCACATACCAACAGAAACAGATACATCTACACATAATTAAAGATAAAATAAATTTTAAAAAAAAAGAATTTTGAATCTATCCTCATCAGGGATGTTGCCCAATAAGTTTCTTTTCCTATAATCTTGGTGCCTTTGTCTGGCTTAGAGAACCAGCTAATAAAACTGGCATTATAAAATGAATTTAGGAGCTGTCCTGTTTCATTTTTTGGAAGCATTTGAAGTGGACTAGTACTACTTATTTCAATATTTAGTAGATAACAGCAGAAAAGCCTGAGATTCCTGGGTTTTCCTTTGATAGGAGACTTTATATTGCTTCCTCAGTCTCCTTGCTTATTGGTATCTGTTGAGATATTCTGTTTAGTCACGAAAAATAAAAGGTAGAAGTGATTCTTTTAAAAATCTTAATTTTGTCTGATTCTCTTTGGCTTTGATCTCTTGAAGGAGGAAAATTAAGTTCACAGTCTGATTTTTCTTCATTATATAACCCTTTTCCTCTATTATATAACTATTTCTGTGTATGACTTTTGTGTTGCCTGCATGATGTCTTTACAAAAATATTTATATGAGTAAAACACTATATTAAAATACATTGAACATATTAAAATAGACAGCCCAATCTATCATGATAGTATTACTTTTAAAGAAAGGGAGAAGGATGGTAGAGAGTAAGGAAGAAAACAAGTCAAGACAGAAAATATTTCATCAGTCTATGGTCCCATAGTTTATTTTCTAAGTCCTTAGGTTAATCAGCAAATACAACAAAATAAATCAAATAAACAAAAGCTAGATATTTTATTATATACTTTTAGATTCCTACTCCAGGTTAATTTTTTCATTTTATAAATTTTATTTGTAGTTTTGGAGCTTCAACAAGTATATGCTTTATGATGAAAGGAAATGAAAATAACAGCTTCGTTTGAACTCCTAGGTTCAGCACTTGAAAAGGATATACGAATCCTCACTCTGATATTCCTTGAACTATTTCTGAATGTAGAGTTGAAGTGAGAGACTATATTAAATCATGTCAGGTAGAAATCCATTATCTTTAAGAATATTTGTACTACACACACACACACACACACACACACACACACACACACACACACACCACTGGTTTTAATTCTGATCACATTTTTTGAACAAAAGTTAGGGTGGTAAGATCCTTTTATGAGATCCACCTCATTTAGCAACTCTTGCCTTGGGACAATCTGAGCTGATACTCAATTATTCAATAATTAGGTGACACTCACAATTTTATTTCACAAATAAATTTTCATTGTCTTGACATAATACAAACTCTAATTTAGAAATAATAAGCGAATATAGAACAAAGAATTTACTTCATATGCCATATATAATTACATCCCTATTTCTTAAATGACCCATTTTTACCACCAATGGAAGGAAAACATTTCATTACTTACCTAAACAAATCTCATTTTGAGTCTTCTCAGGACCAAATCAAGTTGAGAGTTACACAGTCATGAGTATTTGGTTGGTAGTCAACAAAGCTATCAAATTTTTACATTATATATTGAATTAATTTAGGTAAACTGGCAATTACAGGTTGTAGGTTTCATATAAAATGTAATGGCATTTACTAAATATAACTGAATGATAATGATGTGCTAAGAACGTGTATTATAAAGTCAGACTACCTTGAATCACGGTTCTACTACTGATGTTAGGCAAGTTATTTGAAATTGCTCTGCCTGAGTACTCTTACCTGCATAATAACAACATTACCTTACAATGATGGTGATTTGGGTGTTAAAGTTAATTAATGTACAAAAAAATCAGTGTCCAAGAAATAGTCAACAAGTCAAAACAACATTTGAATCATATTGCTTATGCTTACAAAATTGTCATAAAAGATATTTAATCTGTCTCCTTTGGTCCTCAGTGATTTATGCAATAACTTGCATATGCAGTAACTTGTCTCATCAATGACTTTCTGTAATTATTTTTACAGTGAACATATGTTACCTTGATAGTTGGGGAGAGGTAGATCCAAATGGAGACACCTAGGGTAATACTGCAGTTATCCTTTACACAGATAATTGTCTTTCTACTTATATATGTGTCGTGATGAAATTTTAGGATCATCTTAGTCAGTGATATGATCAGACAACAACAACCCAGACTCATGTGAGACTGATCCCTGACAGAGACCTAACAGAGTCATTAATGAAGTTTTGAATGACAAGCAGATGAATAGTCATACTGGCTGTTCAACACATTCCTTTCCTCACATAGATATAAATTCTGGAAAACAATCTGCCTGGGGAAAAAGAGCTAGAGGAAAGTCTACATACATAGTTCTACACAGACAACCTTAGATAATACAATTGGTTGAGAGTTACTTCCCTAAAGAGGATATATTTCCCTATTCTACCCCAGGTCCTCTTTTTAGTTCCTACATTTGTTAATATTAAAGTGTCCTCTTTGTTTTTGTCTTTTTGGAAAAAGAGGCTATAACAAGCATTTATCTTCAATTGCACCTGAACTCCATTCATAAGTCAATGATTCTATACTAAGACATCCATGCAACCTTCGTTCTCCATGACTTCCAAAGAAAAAACGATATCCCAAATGAAATCAATATATCCCATTCACTATTTATTATACTATGTAATAACATCTATCTTCAAATGTCTTTATGTGTTGATATATTGTGTACCCTAATAAACTTGCCTGAGGATCAGAGGACAGAGCCAGCCACTAGATTAGACGTAGAGGTTATGCAATGGAGGCACACACCTTTAATCCTATCACTTGAGATCCCGTGCCTTTGCTTGGGAAGCACATACACCTTCAATCCCAGGAAGTAATATGGCAGGGCAGAGAAAGGTATATAAGGCATGAGGAAACAGGAACTCATTCTCTTCAAATGGAAGATTTCATAGAGGTAAGAACTAGTGGCTGACTGTTCTGCTTCTCTGATCTTTCAGCTTTCACCCTGAAATCTGACTCTGGGTTTTTACTAAAAGACCATCTAAGATTCGAACAACAACTTTATACACAATTACAGAAAAAACAAGAATTAAACAAATCTCCAACAAGGGTATTCAACAGTAAATGCACCTAAATACTTACAAAGCAATGTAAATTCAGCAATATATCCTAGCATGTCAAAGTTCCTTCATAATTTTCAAATTTTCTACTGACCTTAAATTTTGGAGGTTCTTAAAACTTTATCCTATAAGCAGAAGTTATAGAGTTCACCTAAAAACCCACCCTTTGCCAACTTCATCATAAACTAGATTTAATGTATCACCCCTCTAAAGAAACTAGATGTAGGAGAAAAGAAGGTTTATGGACAAATTACTATGAGAAGAGACAGACAATAATGTTGATCCCACGAGGGTTTTACCCCAGTAGCATTACACAGTGTGCGGAAAAACTGCACATAAGATCCATGCTGATTCATTAAAAAAAAGACATCTGAGTAATTACTCTAAATATGCCTCATTAAAAACATACAGGTGGAAATGGTCCCCTGAAAAATCAATAAAGTGCTTCATATGTTTACAAATATTTTTGAAAACATTATCAATCTTTAAGATATGCTGTCTCCTGATTTTTGGTTTAGTTAAATATATGCCAGCCATATTTTAGCCAAAGATGTTTGCTTATTACACAAATAAATCTTAATATGCCACTCTCTTACATTAGGGGAAAACTTTTCAACTGCCAAATGAAGCCAACTGTTGAACAACAAATCATAATATTTGTTAACATACTTTGAAATTGAGCTGCTGTTCTCCCCCCCCCCCCCCCGTAGGCTCAGTGATTTGTCTGCGTCATTGTTTTGCATAAACTTGAGAAACACATCTTGGGTAATGGCTAAAAAATGTGGCTGATGGTTTTGAAGTCCTTAATTTTTAAAAATAGTGCCACCACTTGAGAAATAAACACGATGTCTAGGAATAGACTTTTTTTTTCACAAATATGCAGAAGACTTCAAGCTCCCTTAAATGATTAAAAAATAATCATAACTTACATAATGCCAGCTACTTTGAAAAGAGTTTAGGGAACAGAATACATCCAGCTTTAGGAATTTCAAAACAATCAAAGATCTAGCTCCCCACATCAAATCAAATATGAAAAACATAAAGGCTTTGTTTCCCATAGATCCCATGATGGAGTTCATGGAGCTCAAAAGGAAGCTGTGGGCCAGCTGCTGCTTCTCTGCCCAAGATGGAGGTAACTATCCCAGGGGTCTGTGGGGGTATTGTGTTCCCCAAAATATTGTGCACCCTAATAAACTTATCTAGGGTCAGAGAACAGAACAGCCACTAGATACAGAGGCTAGAAAATGGTGGCACTCACACCTTTAATCCTAGCATTCCAGTGGCAGAGATCTACCTGGATCTCTGTGTGTTCAAGGATACAGCCAAGCATGGTGACTCACGCCTTTAATCCTAGAAAGTGAACCTTTAATCCCAGGGAGTGATGGCAGAAAGCAGAAAGGTATATAAGGCGTGAAGACCAGGAACTAGAAGCTTTTGGCTGGTTAAGTTTTCAGGCTTTCGAGAAGCAGTTCAGCTGAGATCCATTTCGATAAGGACTCAGAGGCTTCCAGTCTGAGGAAACAGGATCAGCTGAGGAACTGGCGAGGTGAGGTGGCTGTGGCTTGTTCTGCTTCTCTGATCTTCCAGCGTTCACCTCAA
>CABHPP010146505.1:0-40131 GCA_902168425.1 Peromyscus attwateri | reverse complement strand
TATATAAGGCGTGAGGACCAGGAACTAGAAGCTTTTGGCTGGTTAAGTTTTCAGGCTTTCGAGAAGCAGTTCAGCTGAGATCCATTTCGATAAGGACTCAGAGGCTTCCAGTCTGAGGAAACAGGATCAGCTGAGGAACTGGCGAGGTGAGGTGGCTGTGGCTTGTTCTGCTTCTCTGATCTTCCAGCGTTCACCTCAACAACTGGCCTCAGGTTTGATTTTATTAATAAGTACCTGTAAGATTCCTGCTACAGGGGTCTTCATGCTAGCCTCCCAGCTGTGTGAGCATCTGTCCCCACAGGCTTCCACACCAAGTTGCTCATCTCATGATAATTTCTAATGGTAATTATTTGTATTTCCCTTAGAATGGAGCATACTTTTGGAGAGCTAAGACCCTGACTCACTCATCTCTAATGTTGTTAAGTATAAATGTATTCCTTTGAGTAGAGACGCTCAGCAGAGTGCCTGGACTTGGCTCCACCTTCCTCCATTACCACCCTGCCCCATGCTCCATTTTATTTCTTGGTCATTCTGCTATCTTCCTCTCCTATATGTGATGTATTCTACCACTTCCATGTATGGTAATTTGCTTATGTATCTGTTTGTCAACAATTATTTAGCTCATGGATGATTGAAACTAAATAAAATGTTACTCATTTTGGCCTTGGATGATCTACATTGAGCAATCAAAAAAAAAACCCTATTGTAGTTTTAAAAATCCAAGCTGTGAATTCAGATTAAACAAGTAAAATTGTAGATATTGCTCTTCCCAGTTTTATAAACTAAGGCATTATAAAGGCTTCTATAAGTGTAGTGATCTATGGAACAAATTATAGAGTCTACCTAATAGAGTTGTTGGGGAAAATATATAGAGAGAGAACAGACAATGAATACACCATGAACATAACTATAGTAATTTTCTGAAATGAAATTTATGTACATAATCTTTGTCATCTTATTTTAGGTGTTTTCTTCTATATAGTGTGAGCTTGTGAGAGAGCAAGCAGGACTGTGGTTCTCATGAACAACTGTGGCTGTGTGGATTGGGATGGCTTTCTGTTTAGAGGGCTTTTCAAAAGCAACATAAGCAAAGATACCCAGGAATTCCTAAAAGAGTGCAGAGGAAAGGAGGGAGAGAGGAACAGAGGAAGGGAGGGACAGAGGGAGGGACACAGGGAGGGAGGGAGGGAGGGAGGGAGGGAGGGAGGGAGAGAGAGAGAGAGGGACAGGAAAGGACAGTGGAAGAAGGTAAGGGGAGGGCTAGGTCTGGGACCAGGAAAGAAAAAGCAGATAGAATTTATGTAACTGAGTGTAGGAGACAAGGGAGCTATTTCTAAAAGTAACTCCAAAAATGTACACAGGAGTCAATCTCCTTAAATCTAGAAGAACTATAACCTGCCTGGGCATAAAATCTAACTGAAAGAAAAAAAAACAAGTACTTGGAAAAGAATAATCATTTCTGCAATAATTATTAAGTAGGATGTATTTTCATTTAGATTCTTCAATATAGAAGAAAGTGTGGATATCTTGGAACATCATAGAATTGGGGAAAGCCAGCGTCTGAAGTTAGACTAAGTGAACCCTTAAAGCTTGTTTTCTCATCTCTAAGAGTGTGTGGTTTAACCACTTCATAGAATTATTGTAAAATGCAATGCAGATATATCAAAAAAACCCTTAATCATAATACTTGCATGCAACTACTACACTTACATAGTATAAATAGCATTAATACTATTTCTCTGTCCCACGAAACATCAACTGATGCAGGATGAACGAACTCACATTGTCAAACATACCAGAATCCCTCAGCAGCTCAACACAGTAACAGTTTCCTAGCTGAAGCATCTCTGGTGGAAGAAGATGCGGCTCCATTAACAAGAGCCCCAGTAGCTGAAGAGGCTTGCTAGACTCCTTGTTAGATCATTGTACTCATGCTGCTGCCTTAGGTCAAGATGATTAAAGGCCTGGAATGATATTGTATAAGGCAACATATATACATATATATATATATATATATATATATGATTAAGAGATTCATTTTACATACCAACTACAGATTCCCCTCTCCTCCCTCCTCCCTCCTCCCAGCCTTCCCCCCCAATACAACCCCCATTCCCACCTCCTCCAAGGCAAGGTCTCCCATGGGGAGTCAGCAGAGCCTGGTACATTCAGTTGAGGCAGGTCCAAGGCCCTCTTCCCTGCACCAAGGCTTCGCAAAGGGTCCCACCATAGGCACTAGGCTCCAAAAACCCATCTCGTGCACCAGGGATGTGTCCTGATTCCACTGCCTGCCTGGGGGACCCCTAAACAGTTCAAGCTAAATAACTGTCTCACCTACCGAGAGGGCCTAGTCAAGTACCATGGGAGCTCCTCAGCTATTGGTCCACAGTTCATGCATTTCTACTAGTTTGACTGGCCATCTGTACATTTTCCCATCGTGGTCTTGATGTCCCTTGCTCATTAGAATCCCTCCTCTCTCTCATCAATTGGACTCCTGGAGCTCAGCCTGGAGCCCAGCCATGGATCTCTGCATCTGCTTCCATCAGTCACTGGATGAGGGCTCTATGATGAGAGTTAGGGTATTCAGCCATCTGATCACCCGAGTAGGCCAGTTCAGGCATCCTCTCAACTATTGCCAGTAGTCTAAGGTGGGGTCATCCTTGTGGATTCCTGGGAACTTTGCTAGCACTCTGTTTCTCCATATTCTCATGATATCATCCTGAGTGGGGTAACCCAGACTCAGAAAAACAAACATGGTATGTATTCACTCATAAGTGGATACGAGATGTAAAGCAAAGGATAACCAGACTGTAACCCAAATCTAGGAGGGAGGACCCTAGGAAGGATGCATGGATTGCCCATCAAAGGAGAAATAGAGGAGATCTACATAAACAAACTGGGGGTGAAGGGGGTAATGGAGGGCAAGGGATGGGGGATGCGAACATAGGGGAACGGGAGGTTTGAGCTGGAACAGGGACAGAGTGGTAGAGCAAGAAAAGAGATATCTAAGGCAACATTTCTTAACATTTCTTAATCTCAGAACCCCTGAGACCTCAGGGTTTGTGTTAATTACCTGAAACCATACTCAGGACTAGGGCATCTTTTGAGAAAGTGGTTGTAAGTCAGATCTTGAGAAGAACCTCCAAACACAGCTGCAATAACATACGGTGTAAGGTCTGAAGGGCAAACACACCCTGTAATTCTGTAATTGTCCTAGAAAATATCTAGAAAAACTTCTCAAAAACAAAACAAAACAAACAAAAAACCCCCACTGTTTTTCATATTAAATAAGTGGGATTCCAAAAATAAAATTCCAGGTCTGGGGAGAGATGGCTCAGTGCAAAAAGTACTTGTATTGTAAACATGAGGACTTGAGTTTGGCTCCCCAGCACTCCTGTAAAAAAGCCCGAGTGAAGTAGCACGTGCCTGTAACTGCAGCTCTGGGGAAGCAGACAGGCCATCCTATGGCCTCACTGACCAGTCTGTAGAGCAAGCTCCAGCACCCTGGAGAGACCCTGTCTCACAACTTAAGATGGAGGCCAGGCATGATAGCCTTTAATCCCAACACTCTGCATGGAAAAGCAGGCAGATCTCTGTGAGTTTGAGGCCAGTTTGGTATATCTAATAAGCTCCAAGACAGCCAGGGCTACAGAGAGTGTCTGTCTAGAAAAACTAAATTGAAGGTGATATGCCTCCGTACATAAAGACACTTGTAAAACCTGATGACCTGAGTTTGATCCCTCATAACCACATGGTGGGAGGAAAAAAACTAACACCTGAGAGTTGTCCTGTGACTTCCATGTGCACAGGCACACACACACACACACACACACACACACACACACACACACACGATGTCTAACCCCTGGAAACCACAGAAATGTACCTTCTCTTAAAAATCCCACATTATCACATAAACAGAATAACTAAGTGTTTTTTAGAATTAGATTCTTTCATTCAACATAACCATTTAAAATCAATCCAAGTTGCTTTGTGTGACAGTCACTTTCATTTTATTGTGTGAATGCCACACAGTTGATCTACTTAAAGACATTTGAGTTGTGTTCAAGTTTTGGGTAATTATAAATAAAGCTGCTATTGGCATCTATGTGATAGTTTTTATGTGAACATATCTGTCTAAGGTAAGGTATCGGTTGCCTGTTGCTGGACTAACGAATGAACTCACCAAACTTGAGCACTTAAATCAATGAACAAATATTTTTGTCATTGTTTCACTGAGTTGGGGATCTAGACATAGGGGAGTTGTACCCTCCAGGATCTTCATAAGATATGATCAACCTGTCAGGTGGTCTAGAGAAGAGCCCAAGTCAAAGGGCTTTTACTAAGGTAGGATGTGGTCCATCATAGGTTCTTGTATTGATGACCTCAGTTCTTATTTGACTATGGCCCAGTGTGTTCTTTGTTGCTTGACGCATGAGTGTCTTCTGCATGATATGATTGAGTATGACAATCTGCTTCCTGGAACATATTACTTGGTAACTTCTAATATCAATTGTCATGGGTTACCTGGAGGAAGACATTCAAGATCCTGGATAGTGCACACAGCAAGTTCATTGAGGAATGTGACTTTTCTCACTCAGAAAAAGAGAACTAGACAGAAGAATTTGTGTTGTAATACACTGAGGCACCACAACCAACCAAATGGGAAGTTCAGAACATATTGACTTCTCTAGAGTGGCTCCCATACAACAGGGAAACAGATCTTTATAATCAGTGACTCTGAATGGAACAATCACAAGGAAGGACTGCAAAAGACAGTGTCTTTACCCTTTACCAGAGAGTTCCCATGCTCAGCCTAAACTAGAAAGCCATCTGGGGGCGACAACCCCAGCATCTAGGGAGGAGTACACAGTCCTGAAAGTAGACAGCACACTATATATACACTAGAAGCTCCACTTAAAGCATGTTTGGATGCACTCAGAAAATAAAACAGAAAGCCTTATTTCCTTTGCAGATCAGGGGATCATTCTTGGCTGTATTTAAACCACATAATTGAGGTATTGGAAGCAGAGTATGTGTGAAAGTCTGGGGGTAGGAAGAACTTAATAAGTGAAAATCTATGATCACTGACAAATTGAGATCAGTCAGGAAAGAATGAAAATAAAGAGATGGGAACATCGAGGTCATGTGGAAACTCAGAGATTATATAAGCTATTCAGGGCTTTACCAATGGCGATAAGAAACCACCAAAGATATTAAAGCAAAAAATCTCACTAGTACTACATTTCAAAAATTCATGCTAGCTAGATATTGAGCAAAGAATTAAATACAAGAATAGATGTTATACAATCAGAAGAGACAAAGCAGTTCAAATTATGGATATGGAGTCAGAATAACAGAAGTATACTTAGAAAGATCTGAGATTAGATTTGAGATGAAGGAGCAGTGTGAAGAGAAAAGACACTGAATGGTATGGTATAACAAGAAGGTTCATGATAAAGATATTACAAAATTCTTAGAATTAACTTTTCAGTCTGCCAACTGGCTAACTGTGTGTCTCAGGAAAATTTCTAAGCCCTCAAGGCTTTCATTTTCTCATTAGAGCATTGGAGACAATAACATTGTCCTCTTTAGGGTTTATGTGAGTATTAAAAGTGACCACTTATGGGATTGGAGAGTGGAGATTGGGACTGGAGACTATGGCTTCTCTTCCACAGGACCCAGGTTCAATCCCCAGCACCCAAGTGGCCCCTCACAACCACCTATAACTCCAGTTCCAAGGAATCTGTCACCGTCTTCTGGTACCTCTCATGCACATGGTCCACAGACATACAAGCAGGCAAAACACCCATACACATGAAACAAAATAACAATAGTTTTTAAAAACTGATCACTCTTATAGGGATGGGCTCACTCCACAGAGGCTGTTTAGTACATACTATTATTGCCAGCGCCAGTAGGCAGCAAAGGGTGATAGAACAGTATTAAGAAAGAGTCTTTGCAATTCATTAAGGAAAATGATAACATGCATGTAAAACAACTGAATGGCCGTTGGGCTAGGTGTTATGAAACAAAGAAGGCAGGAGTGAACCAGGTAAGTGGTCGGGCTTTCAAAGAAGAAACTTCAAAGAGATGGAAGAATAAATAGGAATGAGAGAGGTGTATTCAACACGTTGCATTTGTACTCGGTCAAGAGTCATCTCAAATTCCATACTCAGCATGCTGATTATATCTAAATATATGTTCTACTTCTTATTGAAAGCCAGTTCATACAGCAATTTTCAGGGGGAAAGAATGGGGTTGGGAATAGAGTGAGCTGGTTTTTTAAAAAAATGGTATTTCTCAGAAAGTAACCCTGAGTTCAACAGTACTGAGATTTCCTCGTGACTTTTGCTTCCCACAGGGCATGAAGAACAAGAAGTTAAGTAGTCAATGAAGCAGAGAGAGAAAGTGATGTCCTCATGCTTCTTTCCACATATGCTCACAAGTCAGTAGAAGAAAGAGGAAAACACACTGACAGCTCTCTGATGGTGAGCCAGGCCACTCAGTCTTGCTCGATCGAGCAGCAGCCATGGCATAGGGCAGGCAGCCTGCCACCATAAAAATTCAGCAATCCTGGGCATGGAAAAAATGTTGTGAAAGTCTCTTAAAGGAAAATGCATACCCCAGCCATTGAAGAAGATGGAAACAATGTATAAATAGATGCAGGAGTGTGGCATTTTGATTGCTGAAACCTAGGCCATGTGGAAAATGAGGAAATGAGATGAAATAAGAACTGAACCTAATTATCCATTTTACTCTCTCCATATACAGAAATCAGATGCTTGTGGACTCCCAGGGAAAACTCATATTCCCACAAAGGATTCAGAGCTGGGGTTTAAGTTGCAGCAGATAAAAAGGAACCGTGATGTTCGAGCCTGAGGAAGAGTTTCAGGACCATAAACCAAGTCCAGTTCCTACACCACTTTAAAATAAATAACAGAAAATGCCTTGGCCAGTTCTTCAAACTGGCTGATAGTCTTTTAGAAGTCTTTAAATATTTTCTCATTTAAAAAAGAAGTTGGACTTGGTGGAACACATCCTTAGTCCCAGTGCTTTGGGGTGTAGAGGAAGGCAGATATGAGAGTTCAAGGCCACTCCTGGTCTACATAGCAAGTTCCAAGATAGCCAGGGCTATGTACAGAGGCCCTGTATCAAAATAATAATAATAATAAAATAATAAAAATTAAAAAATAAAATATCTATGGTGCTTTTAGTAGTATTAAATACTTTGGATGAAAGTACCCAGAAATTTTTATTTACTGTGAAATCCAAAGACTTAAAATACAACTGAACTTTTCAGTAGAATGAAAAGAATCACCGTTTTAAGAACATATTGGCCTTTTCTACCCAAAATTCATGCATGTTAAGCTGCATATGTAGGAACATCAACATATGTACATTGGAAGACATTCAAATGATCTTTCTAACTAAATCATTTGTGCTGTGGGATGTTCTGTATGGCAAATGTGTTGCTAATAAAACACTGATTGGCCAGTGGCTAGGCAGGAAGTATAGGCGGGGCTAACAGAGAGAATTAAAAGAACAGGAAGGCAGAGGGAGACACTGCCTGCCAGCCACCGCCAGGACAAGCAGCATGTAAAGATGCCGGTAGGCCACAAGCCACGTGGCAAGGTATAGATTTATGGAAATGGATTAATTTAAGCTATAAGAACAGTTAGCAAGAAGCCTGCCACGGCCATACAGTTTGTAAGTAATATAAGTCTCTGTGTTTACTTGGTTGGGTCTGAGTGGCTGTGGGACTGGCAGGTGAAAGAGATTTATCCTGACCGTGGGCCAGGCAGGAAAACTCTAGCCACACATTTGTCATTTCTAAACACATGACCAAGGAAAGTGAGCTGAGATACACACTCATTCACCTGGTAGAATGTGAATGGGGGTACTTATATACAGCAGCTTCCATAAAATATGATGGACTTAAATTACTATATGTAAATTCTTAAATGATTTATTAATATTATTATTTTTACACTCTGGCCTCAGTTTCCCCTCCCTCCTCTCCTACTAGTCTCTCCCTGACTCCCCTCTGCCTCACTCCATCCATTACTCTTCCGTTTCTACTCAGAAAAGGCAGACCTCCCATGGATATCAACCAAACATGGCATATCAAGTTGCAGTAAGACTAAGCACCTCCCCTCATACTAAGGCTGGCCAAGGCGACCCAATATGAGGAATAGAGTTCAAAAGCCAGCAAAAGAGTCAGAGACAGCCCCTGCTCACACTGTTAGGAGTCCCACAAGGAGACCAAGCTACACAACTATAATATATATGCAGAGGGAATAGGTTAGTCCCATGCAGGCTCCCTGGTTCTTGGTTCTGTCTCTTTGAGCCCCTATGAGCCCAGGTCAGTTGGTTCTGTGGGTTTTCCTGTGGTGCCCTTGATACCACTGGGTCCTACAATCCTTTCTCCCCCCTTCCACAGGATTCCCCAAGCTCTGCCTAATGTTCGGCTGTAGGTCTCTCCATCTGTTTCCATCAGTTACTGAAGGAAGCCCTTCTGATGACAATTGGGCTAGGCACCAACCTGTGAGTATAACAGAGTATCATTAGGCATCACTACATTGACATTGTTTTTTCTTATTTGACCATTCATGTTTGGTTCTATCCTGGGTCTCTAGGCCATCCATCCTGAGTTCTGGCACTCTAGGCAGTGTCAGGGGTGGGCTCCCTCTCATGGCATGGGTCTCAGGCTGGGCCAATCATTGGTTGGCTGCTCCCACAATTTCTGCACCACCTTTACTCCAGCACATCTTGTAGATAGGACAAATTGTAGGTCAAAGGTTTTGTAGCTGGGTTGATGTCCCAATCCCTTCACTGGAAGTCTTACTTAACTACAAGACTGTCCATTTCCTTTAGATTTTCCAGTCTTATGGAGAACAGATTTTTTTGAAGTATGCCCTGATGATTCTTTGGATTTCCTCTGTGTTTGTTGTTATAGCCTCCTTTTTGTTTCTGATTTTGTTAATTTGGATATTCTTTCTCTGCCTTTAGTTAGATTGGATAAGGGCTTGTCTATCTTGTTGATTTTCTCAAAGAATCAACACTTTGTTTCATTGATTCTTTGTATTGTTCTCTTTGTTTCTAATTATTGATTTCAGCACTCCATTGGATTATTTCCTGTCTTCTACTCCTCTTGGATGTGTTTGCTTGTTTTTATTCTAGAGCTTCCAGGTGTGCTGTTGCTAGTATGAGATTTCTCCAAGTTCTTTATAAAGGCACTTAGTGCTGTGAACTTTCCTCTTAGCACCACTTCCATTGTTTTCCTTAAGTCTGGATATGTTTTAAATTCATTTTTGTCAAATTCTAGGAACTCTTTACTTTCCTTCTTTATTTCTGCCTTGACCCAGTGCTGATTTATTTGAGAGTTGTTAAATTTCCATGAGTTTGTAGGCTTTCTGTTGTTTCTGTCTTTGTTGAAATCCAGCCTTAATCAATGGTGGTCTGATAGAATACAGAGGATTATTTCAATTTTCCTATATCTGGTGAGACTTACTTTGTGAATGAGTATGTGGTATTTTGGAGAATGCTTCATGAGACACTGACAAGAAGGTATATTCTTTTGTGTTTGTGTAAAATGTTCTGTAGATATCTGTTAGATCCATTTGGTTCATAACATCTGTTAACTCCATTATTTCTCAGTTTAGTTTATGTCTGAATGACATGTTCATTGGTGACAATGGGGTATTGAAGTCTCCCACTATCAATGTGTGAGGGTAGATGTATGGTTCAAGTTTTATTGATGTGTCTTTTACAAATGTGGGTGCCCTTGCATTGGGATATAGACATTAGGAATTGACACATCATCTTGATGGATTTTTCCTTTGATCAGTATGAAGCATCCTTCCCCATCTCTTCTGACTAATTTTGGTTTGAAGTCTATTTTGTTAGGTATTGGATAGCTACACCAGCTTGCTTCTTGGGACCATTTGCTTGGAAAATCTTTTTCCAACCTTTTACTCCAAAATAATGTCTGTTTTTGATGTTGAGGTGTATTTCTTATATACACCAGAAGGATGCATCTTGTTTTTGCATCCATTGTGTTAGTCTTTGTCTTTTTATTGGGTAATTGAGTCCATTGACATTGAGAGATATCAATGACCAATGATTGTTAATTCCTGTTATTTTTTTGTAGTTGTTGGTTGCAGTGGTAGTGTGTGTGTGTGTGTGTGTGTGTGTGTGTGTGTGTGTGTGTGTGTTCCTCATTTTGGTTATGCTAGTGTGAAATTATTTATTGCCTGTTTTTCATTGGTGTAGTTCACCTTCTTGGGTTGGAGTTTTCCTTCTAGCACCCTATGTAGGGCTGGATTTGTGGATAGATCTTGTTTAAATTTGACTTTATCATGGAATATCTTCTTTTCTCTATCTATGATGAATGAAAGTTTTGTTGAGTATAGTAGTCTGGCTGGCATCTGTGGTCTTTTAGAGTCTGCAGCACATCTGATCAAGCCCTTTCTGGCTTTTAGAGTCTCCATTGGGAAGTTAGGTGCAATTCTTTATTTTTTTTCTTTATTATGAAATTTTCTACTCACTCCACATACCACCCACAGATCCCACCTCCTCCCTTCTCCCACCCCCCAGCCCTCTCTCCCAAGCCACCCCACAACTCCCAAATCAAGGTCCCATGGGGAGTCAGCAGAGCCCAGCACACTGAGCCTAGGCAGGTCCAAGCCCCTTCCCACTGCACCAAGGCTGTGCAAGGCACCACACCACAGGCACCAGGTTCCCAAAAGCCTGCCCATGAACCAGGGACAGATCCTGATCCCCCTGCCTGGGTGCTCCCCAAACAGTTTGAACCACACAACCTGCTTTATATGTAACTTGGCCTTTTTCTCTTGAAGCTTTTAATAGTTTTTTTCTTTGTTCTCTGTGTTTAGTGTTTTGATTATTGTGTGACAAGGGGACTTTCTTTTCTGGTCTAATCTATTTAATATTCTGTAGCTTCTTGTACCTTTATAGGCTCCTTCTTTAGGTTAAGAAAATTTTTGTCTATGATTTTGCTAAAAATATTTTCCAGAACATGGTATATACTCACTCATAAGTGAATATTAGCCATAAAGTAACAGAGAACCATGCTACAACTCACAAACCCAGAGAAGCTAAGTAATAAGGAGAGCTCAAGGGGGAATGAATGAAGCTCACTGTGAATGGAAAATAGAATGAACATTTCCAGTGTATTGGGGAAGGGACCTGGAAGGGGGAATGAGAATGGGAATGGGAGGGAGCTTGAGGGAGGGTGGAGAATAGAGGGAGAGAGTACTGGGAAAGACACTGGAATCTGGGGCATCTCTGGGATGAGCTAGAAACCTAGAGCAATGGAAACTCCCAGGAATCTATGAGGGTGACCATAGCTAAGAATCTTAGCAATAGGAGATACAGAGCCTGAACCAGCCATCTCCTGCAACCAGGCAAGACTTCCAGTGGAGAGATTGGGACACCAACACAACCACAAACCCTTCGACCTACAATTTGTCTTCCCTACAAGATGTGCTGGGGTAAAGATGGTGCAGAAATTGTGGGAATGACCAACTAATGACTGGCATAACTGAAGACCCATACCCTGAGAGGGAGCTCCCCGCTGAGGGCCAGGACCCAGAGGAACAATATCTCAGAGACCTAAGGTAAAACCAAATATGAATGGCAAAAAAAAGTCAATGAAATGGTCCCTAATGATATTCTGCTGTTCACACAGATTAATGCCTAGCCCAACTGTCATCAGAAAGGCTTTACCCAGAATTTGATAGAAACAGATGCAGAGACCCACAGCCAAACTATTAGGTGAAGCTCAGGGAATCCAGTGGAAGAGAGAGAGAAAGGATTGTAGGACCCAGTTGTGTCAAGGACACCACAAGAAAACCCACAGAAACAACTAACCTGGGCTCATAGAGACTCACAGTGACTGAATCAGCAACCAGAGAGCCTGCATGATGCTCACCTATGCACTCTGAATATATGTTACAGTTGTGTACCTTGGACTCCATGTGAAACTGCTAACAATGAGAACAGAGGATGTCTTTAACTCTGTTGCCTGCTTTTGGGATCCATTCCTCCTACTTGATTGCCTCATCCAGCCTTAATAGAACAAGAGGTGCCTATTCTCACGGCAACTTGATATTCCATGGCTGGCTGATATCCATGGAATGCCTGTCTATATATGAAAAGAAACAGTGGAGGAAGAGTGTATGGGGCAGTGTGAAGAGGAACTGGGAAGAGGGGAAGGAGTGGACACTTTGGTGGTGATGTAAAAATAAACAAACAAATAAATAAATAAATAAATAAAATATTTTCTGTGCCTTTGAACTGAAAATCATCTCCTTCTTCTATTCCTGTCATTCTTAGGTTTGACCTTTTGTGCTGATATTATGTTCCCCAAAATATTGTGCACCCTAATAAACTTATCTGGGGTCAAATAACAGAATAGCCACTAGATATAGAGGTCAGAAAATGGTGGCACACAAGCCTTTAATCCTACCTTTCTAGAGGCAGAGATCCGCCTGGATCTCTGAGTTCAAGGCCACACTGGTAACAGCCAAGCGTGGTAAGAAGAGTCTTTAAACCCAGGAAGTGATGGCAGGAAGCAGAAAGGTATAAAAGACGTGAAAACCAGGAACTAGCCTGGTTAAGCTTTTAGGCTTTTGAGCAACAGTTCAGCTGAGATTCATTCTGGATGAGGACTGAGGCTTCCAGTCTAAGGAAACAATCAGCTGAGGAATTGGCGAGGTGAGGAAGCTGTGGCTTGTTCTGCTTCTCTAATCTTCCAGCATTTACCCCAATACCCAGCTCCAGGTTTGTTTTTTATTAATAAGACCATTTAAGATTCATGCTACAATCTTTTCATAGTGTTCCAGATTTCTTGGACATTTTTTGTCAGGAATTTTTTAGATTTAACATTTTCTTTGACTGATGTATCTATGTTTTCTATCTTGTCTTCAACAACTGAGTTTCTCTCTTCTCTCTTCTATTCTGTTGGTGATGGTTGCATCTGTAGTTCCTGTTCACTTACCTAGATTTTTCATTTCCAGAATTTCTTCAGTTTATGTTTTCTTTATTACTTCTATTTCCATTTTCAAGTCTTGAACAGTTTTATGCATTTCCTTCAACTGTTTGGTTTTTTTTTCTTAGCTTTCTTGACATTTTTTAAGAGATTTACTGATTTCTTCCAATTTTTTGATTGTCTTTTCCTCAATTTCTTTAAGGGATTTATTCATTTCCTTTTTAAGTACCTCTATCATCTTCATAACATTGGTTTTAAGGTTGTTTACTTGGGCTGCAGCTGTGTTGGAATACTCAGGGCTTGCTGTAGTAGCATGGCTGGGCTCTGGTGGTGACATATTGCCCTGGGTGTTGTTGATTGTGTTCTTACACTGGCATTTAGGCCTCTCTATTGGGAATGATTATAGGTCTGGGTGCCGATTTCTGGGTTTGTCTTTCTTGGATAAGTATTTTCTTCCTTGGTTTCTGTTTCCTCTCTTGTCTTCTGGCTGAAGTGGCCTATGGTTGAGTAGAGGGTCTCTGCCCCACTTGGGGACTAGACTTCTGATGGCCTGTATGGACTCTGGCCCAGCAGGGGTGCTGCCCAAGTTGGGAACTGGAGTTCTGGCCATGTGCTTGACCTCTGATCTGACCTGGAATTCTCTGGGGTTCAGGATTCTGGCTTGGCTTCTGGTGGGGTAGGAGGCTTCTACCTAGATTTCCTGGAACTGTCTTGGTCTCTGGGGTTGAGAGCTCTGGCCTGGCCTCTCCTGTGGTAGAGGCCTCTGGCCAGAGGTGTCAGCCAGGATATGGTCACTATATGTAAATTTTTAAAAGAAGAAATTAGAATTTTTTATTTATATATACTAGGAAATGAAAATCCTAAGTACACTAAGCTAGCTTTTCAAGAAATTATTTTAATATAATTTCAAAAGAGGTTTGAGGAGCCTAAAAAAGGAATAAAAGAAAAATTTTCCACAATCAGTTGAGTTCACTCTCTTGGCAAGATATCTACAGTTAGAGCACACTGGGGTTAGGCTACTATTTTCTCTTCTGTTTCAAAATGCACGAAGGAACTGCAAGTTAGGCCACAAAGCTCGGAAGAAAGGTGCACATTTGAGGAAACATCTTTAGGCACTATTTATAAAGACTTGAGAACACTTTACGCTTGTTGCCTCTATACTCCTCAATCCTGCTCTGAATAGGTACACTTGGAAATAAGAGAAAACATGCCATGAACTGGTTTTTAACCTGGGTTTCTCTGAGGGGAGGTGTCACTCTTTTTGAGCAAGTGCCTGGGTTGGGGATAAATGGACCACTCACTGTGCATGTACATTACATAATGCTTGTCTGTGGGACCTGCATTAAAAGGCCAACTGTGCCTCACAAGAAGTGGTAGTTCTTGGAAATAATGACTTCATGAGAGGTGAAGAAAATAGCACATCCAGGACAACAATGTTTTCTCCTCAGAAGCCTGATGCCAATCAGCCTTAATTGAATTAAGATTCAACTTTCTGATGCGTCTAGGAGCAGACACATCTTATCATAAGCAATGGGCATGCTTTTAAACATTGCAAATTTAAATAAATAAAATCTTTTATGTCAGTTTGAGAAACAAAAAAGGTTTAAGACATGGCCAAGATCAGTTTTCCCAGTAGGACATTTGATACTCATTTTTTTATTATTTCATGTCAATTTAGTGACTTATGAACATGGGTCTGTTAACTGAGATTCAGAAAGCAAAGTGAGAAATCATGGCAAAATACAAGATTATTGTCTTAGTTCTAGAAATGCTACATCTTTAGATAAAGACTCCTTCCTAGCTGCAAACTAACTTTCATTTAAAATTAAAATTAACCCTTCACATCTATACTTCATTATATTTTTGTCACCTAACTCAGAGATTATTATGAAAAATTTGCTTGAATATTAAATATAAGCCCAATTCATCTCTTCAAATTCCCAATTCTTACATAGGGTTGATACTTTTAATTATGATAGCAATTGGGTCTGATTAAGAAGGTTGAATCATGGTTTATTTAATATAAAGTTAATTTTTTTCTACATCCACCAACTACCATTCTGCAACTTACTCATCTGTGCAAAAGCATGAAAATGTGGATCTCAGTGAAAGCTGAACATAGTTTCCCATAAAACACCACCCCTCTGTCAAACTTGAAAAAAACGCATCTTATTCTTCTGCTATTGTCCCCAAAGGCAGCCGCAAGATTACGGTTCAGAAAGTAGACAGCACTGGGTACATTGTGTTTGTGCTCTGTTCTCTGCAGGAGCGTTGCAGCAGCAGTGGTTGTCAGTGGGAAGCAGTTGGGCAAACAATGATAGTAATTACAAGAACGTAAACAAATCAGGAAAGGCAAATGGTGGGGGATCAAAAAAGAGGCCATACTTTCAGGGGGTTCATGAACTCTTTGATGATGAGTTGTCTTACAAGGTGGATAGGAATATCATTAAAAGGATGAGTTCAAAGAATGCTGACATCTCAAAGAACGTCTCAACACTGTCTTCAGGGATGTAGCCTGCTCTTCAGTGAATAACTCCTCACCCGTGTTTTTGTAAGTAACCTGAATTAAACTTATGGAGTCACACATGAACACACAAAAGGCAGGAAAAGAGAAACAGAGCTAGTTAGCAAGGGGATCAGTGGGTGCAAGGGGGAGAAAAGATAATGTAATGATTGTTATTGAAATAAATTATATACATGTATGAAAACTCCATAATGAAACTCATTATTATACATAAGTAATATATGGTAAATCACAAAATTTAGAATGTCTCAAACCAGCTACAGATACAATCAATGAAGGAAAAGTTCAAATAAAAGATAATAGATAGATGGACAATGAGGGAGAGAAAGATCTTAAAACCAAGTATCTAAGGTTTCCCCTTCAGCAAACTTCTCACCTTTGTTCTGTGAAGAGTCAAAATGTGTATCATTTCTTCATTGTTAAATAAATGATTTTATTCAGAGATGATTCTCAGGATTAAAAATCAGTTAGGAATATGTCGATTCCTTGGCTATGAAGATGGTTTATAAAAATAATAGGAGAAACTGGCTATTGTTGTCTTCATATGGCTGCCAAAGAAATGCATGGGAGACCCAAAAGAATAAGTGGTATGTAAGAAATACAGTGACCAGCCGTTTTACAGGGAAGCCCAAGGAGGTTCTGAGATCTCGCTGTGCATCATTTGCAAATCTTATTTCTCACTCATCCTGTCTGCGCAGAAAGTGTACTTCCCTTTCAAAGATCCTATTTTGTCTGCAGTATAGTAGCCATACCAACTTCATTAAGTCAAATTTCAACAAACAACCTGTTAACACACTGAAAAAGCAACACAAAGAAGATGAGAATATTTACAAATGATATATTTCATAAGCAGTTGATCTCTAAAATAGTATATAAGTATATTTATGTGTACATATACATAAATATATAATTTCCATATATACATATATTTGTAACTTTATTTAGTTGCGTGTAATTTGGATATAAGCTACTGATTACACAATGTACCTTTTCCAAAAAATAAAACATTGCATTCATTTTACGTTCTTACCACAGAAATACTTAACATGAGTGCATTGTAATTTTAAAGTGCACAATGCTGTATTGTTGACTGCAGGTACAGTGTTTGGTAGCAGATCTCAACATTTTAGTCATCTTGCTTGACTGACACTTCAGCTTTGTTAATTAGGCCTCATGTCCACTTTCTCCAGTTCCTAGAAACACCATTTAGTCATTAAGTCTATGAGTCTGACTATTTTTATTAACTTTTATTTTTTACTACATCCTTTTTAAAATTTATTCTCCTCCTTCCCTCCTTCCACTTCTCCCAATCCCCCTCACACCTTTCCTTTCCCCCAAGATCCACTACTTCTCAGTTTTCCTTCAGAAAAGAACAGGCCTCCCAGTGATATCAACCTAACTTGGCATAACAAGATGCAATAAAACTAGGCATATAACTTCATGTCAAGGCTGGATGAGGCAACCCAGCAGGAAGAACTAGGTCTCACAAGCAGGCAAAAGAGGCAGAAATCCCCACACCCATTGTTAGGAGTCCAACAAAAACTCCAAACTAAAGAACCTCAGCATGCATGCAGAGGGGCTGGTTCAGACTCATGAGTGTTCCATGGTTGGTTTTTCATTTGTAGTGTGTGTGTGTGTGTGTGTGTGTGTGTGTGTGTGTGTGTGTGTGTGGTTTGTTTTTTTTGTTTTTGGTTTTTGGTTTTGTGTGTGTGTGTGTGTGTGTGTGTGTGTGTGTGTGTGTGTGTGTTTGGATGGCAAAACAATAGAAACTCTAATAACTATTCATTTAAAATGAGACAAGGGCTTGAATAGGCAGTTCTTTGGGAAATGCATATAAATCATCAGCAGGTATTTAATACAGATTTATAAACGTATTAAAATCATACTCATCATCTGATATCTTTCAGAACTGCAGGATGCCTAGAAAGTAGAACCATCTACACACCATTGATGAAAATGCAAACTATTGCAGCTGGTATAAAAATCATCATGTAGAAGACTTTCCAAACATTAAGAAATAACATTACCATGTAATCAAGCAATCCTTCTTCTGGGTATTGATCATGATTAATGGACATTGTTTTCTAAGAGAAGAATTAGCATTATTCTGCTCAGCTCAGCATGTTCACAACAGTCAAAATAGAAAATGACCTAGAAGTCTATTGATAGTAAACAGATAAGGGAAAGGCAGAATAGGCATACAATGGAATTTGGCCTTCTAAAAAGAAAATCTGCAATGCCACACAACATGGCTAAACTTTGAAATACTTAATCACAGAAACCAAAAAACCAACTACAGAAAGACACAAATGAAATAATTACATTTAGACAACATGCTTAAAACAGCCAAATTCAGAACCAGAGAGATAAGTCAGTGGATAAGGTGCTGAACACCAGACCTAAGACAGAACCTGGCAACCTACAGAATGAAAAGAGAGAACTGATTCCTGAAAATTGTCCTGTGACCTCAAACAGACACATAACACACACACACACACACACACACATAACACACACACACACACACACCCCAAGGTGTAGCATAAAACAAAAATCAAAGTCATTAAAAATAGACTCACAGACTCAAAAAGTAAAAGCTATTTCTGGGGACTGGCAGAAATGAGACATAATTAACAAATATAAAGTTCAGTCAAGCAAGATAACTAAGCTGTTGAGACCTGCGATCAAACGCTGTACCAGTCAACAATACAGCGTTGTGATTTTAAAAATTAAAATGCACTCATGTTAAGTGTTTCTGTGGTAAGAACATAAAATGAATATAACATTTTTGATGGAAAGAGTACATTGTGTAATTAGTAGCTTATATCTAAACTGCATGCAACTAAACAAAATTCTAAAGAGTTCTAAACCATAAAATGTCTTAAAACAATTATATCAACAAAAAAAAATTAAAAACACAAAATCAAAGTTGGCTGAGATTCTATATGAAGATGAGGTCACTCCTGCCAAGATACTTAACTGTAGAGAATTGTGTAGTGAGGGGGAATCAGAGATGAAGGCTAACTGCTTCTCACTTGAAGCTGAATAGGATGATTGAGATAGCTGAGTTGTCAGGAGTTCATAATCACATTAGCCTCTTTACACCTGGAGAGCATGCTGCATGACCTGACACTTCTCCACATTCTAAGTCAGATGCCATCTCTGCTCAGCTGAGGCATGAGCTTTGCCCACACAGTGTTTTCAAATGTGCTGTCTCAACATGCACAAGCCATTAGAGACTCAACGTTAAAACCCCCATGTATTCTCAAATAAACAAATGGTTTCATCTGTCTCCAGTCTGTGATTTTAAGACTTAAAAATATCTAGTGTCAATAGTTTCCTTTTCTGTCTTTCCTCCCCTACTCCATTATCTATTTTTTCTCTCTCCCTCTTTTTCTCCCCGCCCCCAAGTATCAAAACATCTTGCATAAAACCAAGTAGAATTGTATGTATCTTGTTAAAGTGGCTTTTTCCTATGTCCCAAATGTATATAAGAAATTGTTCTAGTGTTCTAGTGATGAGTTTACAGAGTGTACCTACCCTCGTTTACCCTTTCATCCTGTTTATCATATTCATGCCAGTAACATTATCTGAGGCATTCTCATACTTGCACCTTTTGACTGACCTCCAAGAGCTCATAGTAGATCTCCATTCACTCACTAAAAGACTCTACACACTGCACTTTGCTTACCTCCATCACCTTCAATATACCGCATTTCTAAAACTGTGATCAGATACCTCATAATCCAGAAAACAATATAGAAAAGTAGAGAAAACCAAATGATACCTCCCTGGTACCCATATACACACATCACATACCTTTCTTCTACTCACAAAATAGTGCACATTTTCTTGTGTTATTAAACCTTACTTCACACAGGGTATGCTTCTAAGAACTCAAGTTTGGAATCAGACACCTTTGAAATCTGGTTCTGCACACCTAGACTAGGTGTTGCCTTTAAAAGGACACAGTCTTATTTTATTGTAATTGATTAATTTTTAATTCACAAGCAATCAAATTTCATTTTTTCTCCCTGGTCATATTTGACATTCTAACCAACAAAAGTATTTTCAGCTTTAGGAAAGGTATCACTTCTCACCTCCACCTCATCTGCCTCTCCCATCTTCCAGTTCTTTCATGTCTGGCTACTTGTGATTCATTGTTTACTGAGAAGACCAAGCATCACACCAACAACATCTTTCTGCAGATTGATAGTAGTGCCTTCTCTCTGCATTCCTATGGGGACTATCAAGCACTTATCATCACAGTAAATAATGAGATAAGATAGGCTTGTCTTTCTCTTCATCATTAGACATATTTTTATTATTTTTTGCCATCTCATGTGCCTACCAGAAAGCCTACTACAAAATTCATTATTTTTTAAATTTTTAATCAGATTTCCACATCAACAAATAGCTTCATACATTTCTAATCTCAGTACATTTTATTTTAATATTAAAAGCAAAGATAAATAAATCATATTACCTTGGTAACCAGAGTCATTTAAGAAACTGCCCATAAAGGCAAAATGGAGAACTGAGTTATTCAAAAGCAAAAGAAGTTGTTACTTGCATTGTCACTTCATCTGTTCTTATACATAGCTCAGACACATCACTGGACACATTAAGAGCCATATATCCAGAAACCACATGTCGTATTCAAAACTTCAAACTGTCTTTACACTACTTTACCAAAATGCCTGAGAAAAGCAGCTTGTAGGGAGAAGCGGCTTACAGTCTGCAAAGGTTCTTTCAGTTACTTTGGGTCTATGACAAGTTAACACATCATAGTAGGATCTGTGGGTAGCAGGATTAACTTGCCACCTCAAAGTCAAGGAGCAAAATGAAAGAAAAAGGAGAAGTTTAAGAGTCCACAATTCTCTCTGAGTACACAACTCCAGTGACTTCAAGACCTCTCCCAATGACCAACCTCTTAAATGTTTCATCGCCTTTCCAATGGAGCAACCAGGAGTACTATGTCTTTAATATATATATATATATAAAAATAAATATTATTATATAAATTTTTATATTTATTTTTTTCATGAATTATTTTAGTCACTTATTTATACAAAGAGTACAAGATATAGACAGAAGACAGACAAATGATAGATAGGTAAGAGATAGATAGATGTTAGATAGATAGATAGATAGATGTTAGATAGATGATAGATAGATAGATAGATAGATAGATAGATAGATAGATAGAAGAATAGATGATGGATGCTGATAAGACATAAACTGATAAAATATAAGTATTTATATGTAATATATTACAATACACATTTCAATTTAAAATATAATCACAGCATTCCCTCCCTCACTTTCCTCCTTCCTACCCCTCCCATCTCCGTCCTATCTCCTACTCCTGCTCTGCCCCAAAATGCATGGCCTCCGCTTCTGTAGACATTCTTGGTACATATACATATAAAAAGATAAAAATTCAAATAAAACCTATATTGTGTGTAGATACATGTGTATTAGCTCTCAGTTGTACTTAATTTATATGAATGTGTGTGTATATAGATATATAGAAAGCAAGAAAACAAATAGGATCTGTTCGTTGTGTGTTTAAGGGAGAGAAAAACAGAGACAGAGATACATCAGACAGCCAGTCTGGGAAAAGACAGACCCTTCAAAGGCATCCCAGTATCCTACTTCCTCCAACTGGACACAAATTCCTAATTGCCCATTCAGCTATGAATTAATCAATAGACTAACCCATTATCTATTTGCCATCCTGTCTCTTCGGCAATACTACCAGCTAGAGATGAAAGCTTCAATTCTTAGCAAGAATTACCACTAGAAACAGAAAACCTCTATCAGAAATAGTAATACCAAAATTTTCCAAGGTAAGTTGGGGCTTATTTCTCACTATAAACTTGTGTGTGAAACTATAAATAGCCTGATAGTTTCCACTCCAGAATGCAGCAAGCTGGTTTCAAGACATTCCTTTCCATCTTACAAACTCTTGAGTTACCATTCAACTCTAAGATTTCTTACACATGCTGAGATAGCTACCTTGAAGGTACCTTCCTTCTAGAGTCAATCATCTGGAAACTGACATGAGCAAAGCAGACAACCTTCATCATATATTTTTAGGACAAACATTTCTAAATATGATAACAGCTACTCAAAATAATGAAGTTAATAGGAATAATAAAGAAAAATTCTAAAGTTTATAACAGAAAAAACTAGTAAAATCTGGATTAATCAGAGTCAAGTGTCTGTTGATATGGAAATGTGGAATTCTGCTGTGCACGGAGATTGCAAGGGGTCCCAAATATTGCTTGTTTGTTTGATTGTTTTGTTTGTTTGTTTGGTTGGTTGGTTGGTTGGTTGGTTGGTTGATTTTGATTTTCAAAAACATCTCTAAGAAAAAAATCAAAACAAACAAAATCTACAATCTGTATGTATTATTAGGTCAATTTATATGCAGTAATCTGCATATTGTCTAACAGATGTTGCTATTTTTAGAAAAATGACAATATCTCAAATTTTACCGCAATACCTGAGAATGTCTCACACATAATTTTGAAAAGAACTACAGGTTCATTGTATTGGTTAACTCACGATTTGAGACACATTTGAATTCTGACTCCCTCAGCATAACATATGTAAGTTAGACAATTTTTGTAGCATGAGGTTCATCATTCATATGTACTTTACTCAATTACAAATTGGATTTGATAATATTTACTTCATAGTTGTTTTGAGGATTCAATTAAGGAATACGAAAAAGTATATAATGCATAGCTCACTAAATATTACCTATTTTCATCTTTACCTAGCATATTTTATGTCATGCAATATTTGTGTGATGATTAACTTTGTCAAGTTGACAGGATTGAGAATAACCTAGGAGAAATACTCAAGGGTGTATCTAGAAAGCATCTATAGAGAAAGACGCATAACGAGAGGAAACCCACACAGAAGGTGAGTAGCATCATTTTGCAGACTGGGGTTCCAGAATGGATAATGAGGAGAAAGCAAATAAAGAACCATTATTCATCTCTCTCCTGACTCTGGGTGCAATGTGGCCAACTATGATACAGTTAAATGCTCCCTGCCTTCCCCACCATGGCGAACTGCATCACTTCAAACTATGGACCGAAATAAACTTTTATTTTCTTTAAGTTGCTTCTGTCCAGCAATGAAAAAGGGAACTAATAATACAATTCCATTGCCAGGTGTGGAAACCATCAGTTAGTCTTAGGAAGAGCCATGTGTAGGACTGAAAAAAGTTCTGAAGGCAGCTTTATCAAGGGAATCCTCCAGATACTTCCAGAACATACCAAAAGAAGAACTTAGTCTTCCATGTTATCCTTTCTTAAAACAGAATTCTTGTTTCAATTAAGGCTTAGTCATGCAACTAGCTGGAGTTTCCAAGAAAATAATGTCTCTATATCTTTAGTATCTAATTAAATACAAAAAGAAATGCAATAAGTTAGCCAAGCTTTTGATTTTAGACATGAACAGTCTCCAGCCCACTCAGTGGACTGGCATTTCACTCCTCCACATTTATCAACAGGAAAAGGTAGTGAGATTGTGATGTCTGCTGTAAAAGAAGTTGCTGAGAAGGGGAGAGAGTCATCACACAGATTTTTCACAGATCTGTGTCTACTCCAATACATTTACTTTGTTTGGCAGAACAACTTAGCTGGTTTTTTAGTTGAAGATAGAATTTTTCAAGATGATATAAAAGTTTAAAATGTGGTCACTCTCCAGCTCAGTGTAAAAACTAGTATGATCTTTTGGACCAATGTTGGACCAACAGTATTAGCTATACATTTCTCCTTACTACAGTGGTTATTATGGGTTTTGTTTTTCTTTTTAATACTATCTGCCATCTTACTCTTCACTTCCAATTTTTTTGATTATCACACAAAGTAACAAGTTTCTTTATGCATTTTCATACAGACCCTTCCTCTCGCCCATCTCCCATATTTCCCCCTTATACCTGCACCACAATATTCCTCTTTCCACCATGTCACCAGGGTTCTATTCCCTCCCACTCCATCCCTTAAAGTCTCCTTTCCTTCATCATATCTTCCTCTTCATAATCGAATCTCTCAACATATGAGACCTCTGTTTACATTAGCAGTCATGGTAGGCTGTACCATGCAATAATATATTTTTCTGAAGTCAAAGTGGGCATCTCCCACCCTGTGGGTGTGGAGGAGGCCATGTGGTTTTCTTTGGCCAATGAAAATATGAATACAGCATAATACTTACAAGTCTAGCCTGCAAATGTGCCTCTGTTTGTCTTCTTTCATTAGAACAGTGGTACTACATGTCAGCATGGATGTGAGGATTTGCCACCACAGAGATGCCAGTGTTCGAATTCAATCTTCTACTTGAAAACTCTGATCGCCTCTCTTTTGGTGACGTCACCTCTTCTATCCATGGCCATGTTAACATGCCATCATCATCTTTTCTTTACTTCTGAAATTTTAATTCCCAGTGTTGTATGCCATTTCCAACCTTTGTGTCTTTACTCTTTAAATCCTCCAGCTTTTTCACATCCTTGTTCCTTTAGAATAAAACCTGAAACAAGACTCCCAAATTTTTTAAACTATATGCTTCTTTCATTATCTTCCCCGGCTTCATTACCATTCTACCTTGGTGCCACACATGTCTAAACATCACCAGTACAACCAACTATGTAGAGATTTCTGCCACTGCACTTTTTCTGCTTTTCTGTCTATTCCAACCCATTCCTTACAAAAGTCATGTACCTTTTTTACCAATGATTTTCACTGTAGCTACTACTACAATAAAACAACACCCTAACTTAGTGATTTAACAAAACAAGCATTTCATTATTTATTATATTCTTCAGAACAAGAAATTGGGTGAGATTAAATTAGGTGCCTCCTGAATGTTGTATAGTTGAGGGGTGAACATGAAATATAAAGCCAGTGTAGATTAATAGGATAAGAATTTAAATTTACATAGAAAGATGATAAGGTCACATATTAAACTGCCTGTTGAATGATAAATCTTGCTGCAACTATCTTCAGGAAAGCATAATTTGCTACAGCAACATCTAGGAGTCCCTCACCCCACCCCTTAGATATATGCCATTCAGTAAATTTGAATGATCATATGATCTCTTGATTAGATCACAATTAAAATTTAGTATAGCAAATTATACTAAGTCCTAAACTGCTACTGAGGTCTGGAGGCTCCCTAGAGAGATTCTGGATTAAGTCCACACTGGACAGCTGAAGAACATAGAGTTATTGTCAGCAATAGTCTATTGAAGCACTCACTCAGGAAAAAAGAGGGGGGCACAGGCTGGTACCAGGTCCTTTTTCCTCTGACTTACATTTGGAAAGTGCTACTTGCTTAGAGGGCAGATCTTCCTGGAAATGCCCTCAAACACAAGCCCCTAGCTATGTCTCCTAGGCTGATTCTAAAGCCAGTGACATTGATGTTAAGCCTAACCATTATACCAATGCACAGTCTCCTTGTTTTGTAGCTATACAGGGACATGAGCTCAGACAGACATTAGATCATTGGTTCTGTGTTAGAGCAAACAGACCTGAATCTAACTTATGAGGATCAAAGAAAACATTTGCGAATCTGTGAAGGAAACTTTATTTTCATGTTTCACCTCATATTAGAATCAATGAGGAGGAGCCTCAGGCAAGACAAAACAGGCTTTCTTATAGACTTCATTTATCTTCTTGAGTCTTTTAAAAAAATATTTTGAGAATATCATAAATGAATACAATGTATTTACATCATTTTCTCCCCTTGCTGTTCCATTTCAACACCCTCAACACCTTCTCTAAAGCAATTATTATTGCTGTGTGTGTGTGTGTGTGTGTGTGTGTGTGTGTGTGTGTGTGTATAAAACCTATGGAGTCCCTTTACTGTTGCTTATATGTACATGGGTTTAGGGTTGACCACTTGGAATTAGGTAACCTGCCATGTCCCCATTCCATTGACGTGTAGACTGGTGTTGTCATCATGAGGTCTTGTTTATACACCTATATTGTTGATATTCTAAAGGTAGAGCATGATTCTCATTTCTAGAAGACATTACCTCACAGCAGACATCCTGGTCCTTTGGCTCCTAAAATCTTTTGTTCCCTCTTCCATGATTTTCTCTGAGGCTTAAATGTGAGGGTTGCATTATTGGTGTACCAAGCAGAGCTAAGCACCATATAGCCACTTATCCTCTTCATTCTTGATCACCTGTGGTATCTTTAATCATTTGTACTGCAAAATGAAGCTTCATTTCTTTTTATCTGTCACTAACAACTGTCATAACAAAGCTGGGATGTCACACTCATCAGGCGTGAATTCAGGTTCATGTGCACTATGCCACATGTGTCGGGCGGGGTCAGAGGACAACTTTCAGGGGGTCGGTTTGCTTTTTCCACCATGGTTTCTGGTGTCAGACTTAGGTCATCAGGCTTGCATGCAGAACCCTCACTTTCCTTCTCTAAGACAGAGTTCAGCATCTGCCAAAAAGCCTTCAGAGTTCAGTATCTCTTTGGAGATAGGCTCTGCTCGTGTCTAGGAAGCATAGGCCTTGACAATTCAGTCTCTTAAACTTTTGAGTTTGAAACACTCACAAATCTCCCCTAGCAGTCCTTACTATCACTCTAGTCTCTATCAGGATGAAAGAATCTACAGTCATTATCTCCCTTTAGAAATGTATCTCATTTTCTAATTTGACCATGTAGCCTGCTCTCTGCAATGATGCCAGCTTCTTCCACCTTGGTGCATAGGACTCATAGCTCCACTGAGCAAATATCTTGACCTCCATATCTTGACCTTCACTCCCTTCTCCATGTGCTATGTGAATTTGGAGATTCCCTTGAATCCTTGGCACCATGTCAATTCTCTCACTATAGGCTGATTTTTGCTTCAGCTCCACAGACACCATGGTGGAGGTGGGATGCTGTGTTTTTCTGTCTTCATTGCCTTTTGAAACTCTTTTTATCCATCCCCATTTGAATTAAATATTGTCAAAATATATCTACTCCCAACCTAGTCATCACCATTCACGATTTTACTGTTCTGATTCCATTTCTGCCTCCTTGACTACTCCTGAAAAGCCTCGAGTATTGGTTGTCCTCCTGCTCAGTCTTCAGACCTCAGAGAGTCCTTGGGACTCTCTTTAGAAAGTTATATAGTATAAAACCCTCCACTGGCCTCCCTGTTTGTAACAAGTTTAAGCCTACCCTATGGTGTCTCCATTGCTTCACATGACAACCACAACATGCACTTCAGTCTTACTCAGTTTTCTGTTTTGCTTTTGTCCTTTTCTATCCCCTTAATAACTTTTCTTGTACTTAAGCCAATGACTGCCCTGAGGTACAAATGCTTCCTGATGAATAGATAAATGAACAAATGGATGAATGGATTCTCTTTCTAAGATTTATTCTATGAAGGGCTAAACAGATGGCTTAGTAATCAAGAGTAGTTAATGTTCTCCTGAAGGACCCAAGTATGGTCCCCTGAATACAAGCTCACAACTTCCTGTAACTCCATCTCTAGGGCATTCAACTCCCTCTTCTGCCTTCTGCAGACATCTGCATATAGATGGCATGCACTCGTTTATAGACACATGAATACATTAAGATGAGCGGGCTTTTTGGAGCTCACTGCCAGGACACCTTATACAGCCTTGGTCCAGGGGGAGGGACTTGGACCTGCCTCAACTGAGTGTATCAGGCTCTGCTGACTCCCCACAGGAGGCCTTGCCTTAGAGGTGGTGAAATGGGGGTTGGGATTGGAGGGAAGGCTGGGGATGGGAGGAGGAAGGCGAGGGGATCTGTGGTTGGTATGTAAAATGAATAGAAAATTTCTTAATAAAAAAGAAAAGAAAAAATAATAAAAAAACTAAAAAACAAATAAATAGAATATTTTAAAATTTTATTCTATGCAACCATCAAAGTATACAAGCCACGACATCTCTCCTACTACTATCCAAGCAGTAAAGAACAGGTAAAAATCAAATGACCATGAAACTGATTAAGTATGTTGTTTCAGAGCTATGTAGCAGAACAGTAGATAAAAAGAGAAAAAACAGAAATCTAATAGTTAATCATATTTTTTTTCTTGGGGAAATATCAATTAGACAATGTTGAAGGGGAAAAGTTATGTAACCAAACAAAACTTAAAGTGTGTGTCCATTTATACATTCTTTAACTTTCAATGTTGAATGTAAACCATGTCTTTATGCACAAATACATGTGGTCTGGAGTCTAGAATCTTCTTTGAAGTTTTAACGGGGACTAACCCGAAAAGACCTGGGAATGATTTCTGCTTTCTTCCTCCTATAGTTTTCTGAATCATTTCAGATTTTATATGAACATTTACTGTACTAACAATCAGAAAAATAAAAATGGAAATGTCTACTGTTAGCCTTTGAATCATCACATAGATGATCCTAAGATTAAGTGATTTTCTTCAAGGAAAAATATTAGTGTATTTATTTGACCACTCTATTAAATTCTCTTCATTCCCCCTTATTGTTTCTTATTATTTGAAATATGAAGATGCAGTTAGCATCACAAATAATAATATTAATATAATAATAATAGTAGTAATATCAATAGTAGTAGTAGTAGTAATAAATCCAGAAATATGATTAAGTTAAGCTTTGCAAAGTGTATTTTAATATAGCATCAAGTATATGCACATTTTTATTACTGATTATAATGTTCAACAGCCTGTGACACAACAATCCAGGCTTTGGCAGGCAGAGCACAGTTTCCATTTCTTTTAGTAGAAGATGTAGGGTGTGGAAACTTTCTACTTCCTTGGAAACTCTTCTGAAAATGGGTTTTCACTCAATTCAGCCTCTAAGTGTTTAAGAGGTGAGTGAATTTCTGAAAGTGGTCTGACTGTTTTAGGGTTGCTGGCAGTGACTGTAATTTTCACACTATGTGAAAGGAGGAAAAATCCATATTATTAAAAATTTGCCCTAGATCTCTTTCCCATTTCCTATTTTTTTTTCATAAAGAGGCCAAAGTATCCAGGATAATTTTTTTATGGAAATATTTAAACTCAGCATTCAAATATTTACTTATGCAACTACATCTCTGAATGATAATTATGATACTAACAGAGTTAATGTTGAGGAGACACTCCAAGTAGAAGAGCTGACTAGATTCCATGCAGCTCTTTTTCCTTTCAACTTTAAGTCATTATATTACCAAAATTGATACTCATCTCTATTCAGCTGCCTGAATGAGGATCAATAAGGTGCCTCAGTTCCATACAATTTTTTTCTGGGAGGAAAAAAAATTAGCTTCTTAACAGAAAACATAATGAACATGTTCCAAAGGAAATAGGCTCTTCCCCTGTTACTGAGCATGAGATTAGCACCTTAGTCCATCTAGGTTGCTATGACAAAATATTATTAACAGGGTGACTTGTAAACAACAGATACATATTTCCCCTCATTCCAGGAGGTTGTGGATCCAAACTCAAGGCAAATTCAGTGTCTGTTGTGGAACCACTTTTAGGCTCATAGAAGTGTCTTCTTGTGGTGTCATTGTAGGAAGGGGCAAAGGGTTCCCTACATCCCATCTTATGGGATACTAATCATTCACACGCTGCTCTTAAAACCACACTATCTCTTAAATACTTAATATAGTTGCCTTATGGATTAGTGTTTCAACACAAGAAGAGAAAGCTATCTTAGTATTCAAATCATGGAAGTTAGCTTCGTAGGACAAAAATCCTACTAATAGTCAGCTTTCCTATCTGCTTTCCACATTGCCCTTTGTTTCTATAGGCTAACAAACTAGTGTCCCAATCCCCAAGAGAGTCTTTTTGCATTCTCTGTGAATGGAACCCAAGAAGAATGTGCCTATGAATTCTGAGGGCTACTATGTCTGTCCCCAAAGCCATCTTTCAAATTGCCAGGGGTAAGGGAAGGGGGAGAATAGATGACAGCACATCATTGAAATTGCCCAACGTACTCTGCCATATCAGAGACGGAATATGGGTTTACCCAAGCCTCTCTCTCTTGCTTCTCTTTTGTTAAATTTAAAATCTCACCGGTTCCTATGGCTTTAATTACTAAATTATCAGTGGAACACTGATACATCTGAAGTCTCAGTTCTGCTCTTCACTTCCATTTTGAACTTGAGGCCCATATGGGTAAACTGCCTTCCTGTGATCTCAGCACGGTGCACATTGCTTCCACCACATTCCCACAGATCTAGCTTTCATTTGGGTTCTCTGTTGGTATCTGTCACCCAATATCCTTCAATGTTGATGTCTAACGTGAAACGCGAAAATGCCCTGTTCACCTCCCCCTTCCCTTCAACTTTACAGACTGTCTCCAACCTCTATAAATTCCACCTCATCGACATGTCTGGAACCAATTTCACCTCTCTAATCTAAGTGTCATTTCCACAATAGAATGTCCATTATCTCTCGTCTGGACCACAGGTTGGCAGGCTACAGACCACAAGCCAAATCCAGACACTGCTTGACTTTGTAAATCAAGTTTTATTGGGTTGTCTGTGGCTACTTTCACACTACAAAGCCAGAGTCGGATAGTTGCAGCATGGACTGTATGATACATTAAGTCTGAAATATTTACTGCTTGGCTATTTAAAAAAAAAAAAAAAGCTTCGCTATCCAAACCAGAGAAGTAGCCTCCTAAAACTTTATATTGCTCTAATAATTGACTCAATAGAGAAGAATTGATAGTTAAACAGAGTAAAGAAACACAATACAATGTTCAGCTCTCAATAGTAAGCACACAGTGACATGATCCTATAATCTCATCACTGAGGCAGGAGGATCATATGTTCTTAAGGTCAGCCTAAGACACATAGTGAGGACCTGTCTCAAAAGAATGAAATAAAATACAGCAACAAAACAGAAAAACATAATTGTTAAAAATCCTTCTATGTTTTCTTCCAGGTACACAGATCCCCATTATTTCTTATAATAATTGAATCCTACTTTAGATTGCATTAGTTCATTTTCTGTTATTATAACAAAAGACCAGAGGCAGGGTTCTTTATAAGAAAAAAAGGCTTATTCAGTTCACAGGTCTTGAGGTTCAATAATGAAGTGTGGCTATCAGCCAGGTACCTGTCAAAGCCTCACACAAGGGTTATCATGGAGAGAGTATGTGGGAGCAGTCACACAGTAGGACTGAAGGTGGAGAGTAAGGAGGGTGTTTTGATAACAGTTCACTTGTATGAGAGATATTTCTGAGTTCGCAAGAATTACTTTTATTCCTCTGAGGCAGCATCCTCCAGTGACTCATCCAACTTCCAAGAGGCTAAGGCCTCTCCACACTGCCACAGTGAGGACCAAGCTTCTAATGCATGAGTCCTTGGGGGACACTAGAACTTCAGCCATGTCCAAACCTGACCATGTACACAACTACACAAGCAAACACTATTTTTCATAAGCTGAATGGGGATGTTTTTATTAGATGAAATCTCATTATGTTGACCACACTGATCTTGAAATCCTTAGCTCATGTGATCCTCCATCTCACTCGGCTTTGGAGGATCTGGGGTGGCAATAATACATCACCATGACTGGCTGAGTCATGGCTTTAGCAATTTTCAATGAAGATACCACCTGTATAAGACTTTATGTCTAGCTAATGTTCAACATTACAGAGATAGTTGGTATACTTAGATCCTTTGATGTAAGATATTTTACTGGCATATGTTATTATGTCATATTCTTTGTGGGTATGCAATGCAATAATTTAATACGTGTGTACAACATGCAATGACCAAGTCAGGGAAAGTAGTCTTTCTGTCTCCTTAAGTACTTACTAACCTTTATATTGGAAAACTTTGAACTCTCTTTTGGTTGTTTACAAAATGAATACTAAATTGTAAGCTGCAGATCCCTTCTTTTTTGTAGTACATGTAAATTTATCTTCCTCTGCAGCTGTATTGGTACACATTTCAGATCATAAAGAAAGGGAAATAAAGTCTATTTTTATTCAGCATTTAAGATCTTGTAGGATCTACTTACAGGCTAGCTTTGGATCCGTTCTTCACTGTTGCTTCCCCTGCCTTTTATTATCACCTATTCCACTCATATAGACAATCTTCCAAGTCAGGCATGTCATTTAACATTGAGCTCAAGACTATCTCTTCTATTGGAGACAATTACTCTACTAGGCATTGTTGCTCAGACTGCCTCTTCATTATTAGCTACATACAAGTATAATTCCCACCTCATATTCTCACAAATGTTCGTCATTGCTGGATGGCCAAAATACCAAATCCTGTTCAATAACATGTCCTTCATGGGACTCAGAGAGTGGAGCAGATTCTCCATAGAAATGTGTGTTAAATTAAAATGAATGAAAGAGATTTCTGTGAGACTAACTTGCCCACTTGTCTGTAATGCAATTTTCTCCTTGCTTCTATTTTTTTCTTTGTTCACAGTCATGTGCACCATATGTGAGATCATCTGCTGTACCACAATGCATTATTCATATCTGAGAGCTTTTCCACAGAATGACTAATTTGGTGAATAAAATATTTGGAAGTTTTCATTCTTTTCTCCCTTAGTGTTTGAACTAAGAATGTAGGATAGCTAACACAGAAGGATCTTAGTAGTACTGATAGTCTATTAACATTAACAGGCTGTAGAAAAAATACTTAAAATAATCTATTTATACCAAGTGAGACATTTCTTATGAAATACTGTTTTCTTATTCTTTTTTTAAGTTGTATGTATTTGTATGAATGTTTGCCTGCATACTTTGCTGTGCACCATGTGCATGCCTGGTACCCACAGAGGTCAAAAGAAAGCATCAAATCCCCTGGGACTAGACTTGCAGGTGGTTGTGAGCCTCCATGTGGGTACAGGAAACTGAATGTCCTCTGCAAGAGCAGCAAGTGCTCTTAACTACTGGCCCATCTCTCCTCTCCCATGTGTCTTTTATTCTTAATCAACTCAATAAACAAGCTCTGCAGAAAACTCCAACAGTTAAGAACTTTACAGGGCTGCGAGTGAGAATGGAGAGATCATAACGGGGGTCAGAAAGCACAGTGTGAATCACTTATCCGAGTCCCAGCCTGGTGTGGTGACTGGGAATCCCCGGTAGAAAGTGTTTCTAGGTATAGGGGCTGACACAAAGGAATGGGGATACACTTAAAGTGGGAACTAAGAGGGTCCACAGGGAGGAGCAAAGTTGGATCTACACCAAGATTTGGTGGAGTCCCCCAGGTTCATAGGTTGAGATCTGAACCTCTACACTTCAGACTGTGACTGTATCTGAAGACCTGGCTTTTAATGAGGAAATTGAGGTGAAGTGAGACCACAGGTGACTCCTGATCCAATCTGTCTTGCTGACGAGGAGAGATAGAATATGGGCACACACAGAAGAAAGAGTATGCGAGTAGAGGAAGAAGGGACCCATGTACAACAAACACTAAAAGAAGCCTAAAAAGACCAGTGAGATGCCAACAAGCCTGGTGACCTGAGTTCAATCCAGGGGCCCACATGGTACCAGGAGAGAACCAACTCCTGAAAATTTTCTTCAGACCTCCACATACACACTGGGACACACATGTATATGCATACACACAGAGAAAAATAAGTAAATATAATAACAAGTCTTATCAAGCCAGTGATACCTTGATCTCAGACATCTCACCTCCAGAATTTTGAAAATGTAAATGTGCTCTGAAAGTCATATAGCCATCCTGTTATGACAAACCGAGCAAGCACACCCGTGTCTCAAGTCAGCTACTAGAAGGAAGAGACAAAACAGACGTTTTATTATGCTTTTTCAAAAAGACCAATTGGAGAAGAATGTTTGGAAGTGGGAACTTGAAATTTTGAAATTCCCAAACTCCAAACTTCAGTTAGAATGTTTCCAAAATGAAAACTCCTTTGGAGAATTAACTTACCATGTACATTCTTGCCTCAATATCTTAAATCTGTCCAATCATAAAAGAGAATTCACCTGGAAATATTCTGTCTTTTCTGCTTCTTGATTCTCTCCTACACACACTGATTTCTAGTTCACTTACATGAAAAAACACACTCTACACCTCTAGTGCATTTAGTGATTTATCTTCTCACTCATCAAACAGTTATACAGATACATATTGATAGCAAACCAGAATTAAAGGCTCATTCTAGCTTTTACAAGGAGTGGAGATTGCAAGCAAGGCAGTGAATAACTAGAGTGAAATACTGTCTTCTGTACACAGCAGGATCATTGCACTACGAACTGACAGAGGCTGTGACTTCATGTACAATACATGCACAATACATGCACAAAATCAAGCCAGCTGAAAAATTCCAGCATGGATGAGGAGTTGCTTGGAGAGGAAAAATTGGGTTTTTTCAGGGTTGTGCCCCCTAAAAGGCTACCCATGTTCCAATAAATGTCCCTCTACCCAGGCACATCTGTGTTTTAAGAAGATAACACATGAAATCAGATGGGGATAGTGGTTGTGGGGAAAGGGAGGAATTGGTGTGAAAGGAAGCGAGGTTTGGAATTCACCAAAAATATATTACATGCATGAATGAAATTCTCAATAAAACAGTATCATTCCATATCCTGGAACTATACATTTAAAAATTGTTTCTTCCCTATGGAGTTTTCATTTTAGTAATGGAGACACAGATAGAGCCATCATCAGGTATCAATGATGATGATAAGTCAGGTATTTGCATGTTCTGAAAAAAAATTACAAAGCCCAAATGGGACATTGCTACTTTATTTAGAGATGCCTCTACAGTAAGGTAAGAATTGGGTCTGCTCTGAAATATACACACCAAGTGGGAAGAATTGTGCTCTAAATAGAGGAAAGATCAGGTTCAAAGGTCAAGAAGTCATATTCCTAGAAGAAGCTCTGTGTGCCTGGAAGAGAATATGGACCAGAGAAGAACACTGAAGAAGATACAAGGCCTTTGCAGGCTGCTCTAAGGGAACATAGCTAGAAGAATGTTCACTCGGGGTATGTTCACGAGATTGTATCTTGTACTGACCCTCTCATCTATCTTGCTTTCCTTCTTGTCTGTCAGGAGATGAAGAACTCTCTCTGCCATGCACTCCTAACTCCATAATGATCTGCCCAAGCACATAGACCCAAGCAACCATGGATTTGTACCTCTAATACCTTGAACCAAAGTTAAACCTTCCCTCTTTTAAGTTATGCTCTTGAACATTTTGGTTACAGCTACCCAAGAATGATTGTCCTTTACAGTGGCATTATACTCTATGACCATAGGGAATTTTGTTAGACTCTGGAAAAGATGAGTATAACATTTAAAAAGATGGAATGTAAGGTGTCAATCCTCATCTGTTTATCCTTCCTCTAATTCAACCCAAAATCTTGGGTCTGGAGAAAGGCCTGAGTGTTTAAAAATGTCTGCTGCTCTTCCAGAGAACCTCAGTTTGGTTCCCAGCCCTCAAATCAGGCCATTCACAACCACCAGTAACTCCAGCTCTAGGGAATCCAACACTCTCTCTGGCTTCCATGGGCACACACATACATTTGGCAGATATATATGCATACTCACAAATAAAAATAAATCTAAATTTAAAACTTGACATAAATGAGTTGATAAGATATCAGTTTGCCCTAAGTAATTAAACCAACTATTCCATCTCTTAAAAAATATATTTACACTATTAATACCAAAATTATCAATTATATTCATTTTTGTAACAGAGAATGTCGGGAGTTAATCCATGGCCATCCCATGTGTCATTTCCATGACATGAGTTGACACCCTCTGCAGGTCACTGTAGCTATCTTTGTCTATTCTTCCCTATACATCACTTCTTTTCTCTTTCCTTTTATGCCATTCTCTTGTTCCTCATATTTGATTCTTCTAATCCTAGTTTGCAAGCCAAGGACTATAAAGGGAAATTTGTGTCTAATAATGTGAATAATCTCAGGACTCTATTTGCATAAATGAACATGTGTGGGAGCTTTTGTCCTTGGTTTGTACAAAGGGAAGATGCAGATGGCGCAGCAGGAAAAGGGGTCTATTTTTGGAAACATGCCCTTTTTAGCTTGGAGCACACGAGGCAGTCCAATGAGCCTGTTTGGAAACGTGAGAGATGAACATGTGGGGGAAAGCCACCCACGACCGCACACCTTTATTTCTTCATGACAACTCACCAACAATGGAGAAATGGAAAAAAAACACAGAGAACATGGCATTGGTAGGGGAGAGAAGAGGGTGAGGCAGCGTGAGAAGGCATTCCTAGGGAGACACTGCACAAGCCGTTTGTACAGTAGTCCACTTTCTGTCAGAAGCACCTGGGTTTTCCTTCAAGAGTGTATACTTCCAGTCTTCGGTCCCAGTGTGGCTAATGGCAGCCCTCCATTCCCAGAGGGCATCATGCAACCTGTGGGACAATCAGTGCCCTCTAATCCCAGTTACCTGCCCTGTATTAGAATCATCAGCACACCGGGATCTCAGACTTGATCTACTGAGGAAAAGGTATCGCGATTCCTGTCAATAGCATCTTGCTGAGTGGTCACTATGGAAGCTAGATGGTGGGAACTTATGTCATGGAGAAACCAGGGGTAAGAAATGGTCCTGCTGATCTCCTTTGAACAATAAAGGATCACAGCTTGCACCAATAGTCCCTTTTGATTTAAGCTAATGAGAGTGGTGCTTGCAATCACTGACAAAGGAGAGAAGCTGCACTCCCAGGGTTCCCACGGCATTACTGGTGTAAGGCACTCATCACATTGATCTCCAGTGGACGTGTAGCTCTGTGGGCATATGAATATAGTCCTTCCCACAGAGCCCTAAACTGGATTGAGAGCTGCTGTTGTTAAGGGCCCCAGAAACTGAAAAAGCAGAATATCTGAGGAATGGAAAACATCTTTAATGAGAAGTATAAACAAATCAAAGAGAATTTTTTTCTGACTCAAATGTTTTCCTAGTGCCAACACAGTGTGATAGTTTGAATCAAACCACTGAGGGAAATAATTATGAAAATGTATATGTTCATTCTTTGTTAATGGGTGTATAGCCCAAATTAATCCAGTAATTGGGTTCATTCCCTGCTTCAGCAGAAAACCATTGAACTTGTAAACTTAAAGTACAATACAACTTGATTGACTAGGCTTTGGAGCATCCTAGCATGGACATAATTAACTGTTGACAGTATCCATTCTACAAACATGTTTGAAGAGCTTAGTATTAGAATCCTAGGAAATTCAAGGGTATCTCTTTAGTTTCATGGACCCAAAATTCATCAAGCAATTGCAAGTCATAGTGAAGAAATGAAGTAGAATACTTTAAATAACACGAACTACTGAGCCCATGATATGTGGTTCTTTGAACAGACAGTGCATATCATATATACAGGAAGTTAGAATATAAAATGTTAAAAGTCAGTGGTGATTCATTGAGGGTGAGAACACCATGTGTTCTGTTATAGAAATTAATTTATAAATCCAAGATGCAAGGTTCAGGTGTCCGGTGGTAGTCGCCTTCTTTCTGTACACATATACTGCAGTGCTCTTTCTCTGCTCTTCTGCTTATCCCTTTGAGTCTGTCTGGCTCTCATAACTACTGACCAGAAATTAGGGTATAAGTTTTCTTTTTTACAAGACAACTTAAGCTATGTCATAAGAAATCCTGCTCATCCCACCTAACTATTTTAGTCATTTATTATACTCTGCATTGCCAAGGTCCATCAGAGGAAGGAAGCCACCTGCTAAGAAGGCTGATACACTGTGAGGAAGCCCAAGATGTGAGTGCATGAAAGACATATTCGGAGGAGTGGGGGAGACAGGGAGGGCATGAACGGACAGAGAAAGAAAGGAGAAGGGGAGAGAGGAGAAAAATGGGGAAAGGAGATAGGAGAGGACCGGAAAAGAAGGGAAGAGGAGAGGAGGTGCAGGAACATGGAAGAGAAGGAAAGGGAAGAGGATGAGAGAGGGAGATGAAAAGGAGATGAAGGGAAAAGGGAGAGGGGAAGGATGGGAGAGGCAGAGGACCACCTATTCAGCTTTACCTTACCATTTAGCCCAGGCTCCAAACCTGTGGATAATACATTAATCCTATCAACTGTGTTGTATTAAACTAAGGGAGCAACTAATGCCACACAGGAAAACTCCTCATAAGCCACCTGAGAAGCCAGAAGAACTGTTCCTAGTAATGCCTCAAACATCACAGGGCACTGAACATCAATCCCAAATGGGCCTTATTTCAATTCCTCACAAAATTTGTGAGAAATTGACCTTTTATGTGATGAGGTATTGCAGTATCTTGTTACACAGTATTAGATAGCCAGAGCAGCAACTGTCCTCTAGAGTCAGTATCTTTTTACCCCAAATTCATACTTGAAAAATGAATAGGGTGACTATGAAGTAAAGTCTGAAACTAGAAGCTGGACACTAAAGAGGTGGTGGGTTTTAGCGTTGCTGTATTGTACTTTAAGAAGGGAAGCAAGAAATGGATTTATCATAAGATGGTTCAGGAATATAGAAATGGAAGTACTGCAAGCCAGAGTGCTGAGATCTAGCCTGGACATATTAAAGACAGTGAGAAGCACAAGTTCAGAACGTGGTCACCAAAGGCACAGAAGCCTGTCACTGTCTGTGTGAGTTAATCAGGCCAGCTTAGCACGTCTGAGATGAAGCTGTTTTGCCAACACGGACTGTGTTCTGCTTTTCCAAACTTATACTACATTTGACCTTTATGATTAAAATCTAATTAAAAGTACGGTTATTTTTAAAAGGTAGAGATGGTGTAATTGTCTCATCTATTAAAGTTATGACTAATTGTTAACCTTCTTAACAGGCTGAATCACTGCCATGCCTTTCATTTCAACCTTTTGCAAAGCAAAGTCCAAAAGGAATTCAGATTGCAAAACAAAGTCTGCCAAAAAAAAAAAATTCACTTTCATCACATGAGCAAAACAATTTCAAAGTGTTTTGCCCACTGCAAAGTCTAACTTAGCATGGTTATTCAGTTTTTAGATTCAAAATAATTATTTAGATTCAAAATAATTAATAAATTTGATTAAATCCAAGACATGGATTTTGTAGCGTCTACATACCTAGGCTGATCTCACATGCCATTATATATACTTATGTATAGAAGACTTATAAAGTACTGACCATGATCAGGTAGCCTGCATACTAGTTGGGGAAAATAATTCTGTGAACACAAATCCACTGAAAACAGAGCAGAGATCTGCCTCTTTCTAGGAACAAGACTCATCTATAGCTAGAAGAAAATGATAAGTATGTGCTTGTCTTCTTACATTCAAAATGTCACCAGTATTTTTCCGATGTTCTGCCTAGATACTGATGAGCTTCCTCTGATGGCTAAGATGACTCCCTAGAGACAGTAGGCAGGTGTCTTCCTGCTGCTACTATAGACCAAAGGCTGCCTGTGTGAGAGAAACAGTGCTCAGAGAAATCCCAGCCATCCAGATTTCATTTTAAGATTCCTGGTTTGGGGCTCCTAGCTGAACCCACCATGTTCTCTGTCCATGGTCCTCAGTATAAATGCTATGTCTTCTCTGCACAGCTGTGAGAGCCTCTGTCAATCTTGTTTCAGTCTCTCCCAAGGAATGACTAGGTATCTCTTTAAGGTGTTTCCCAAGTAGTGCCCCAAGCTAACTCTTTGTATGCTGTGTAAATATACTTGAATTAGATTATTGCAGACATGCTGTGCAAAATGCTAAGTCACATCACAACCATAAAGCAATGACAAATGCAATTTTACTTATTAAACTACATAAAGACAAAACATATTCAAAGTGTGTTCCTGGAGAAACCATGAAAAATAAAGTATTGCCTTGTTTAAGTTGTTTACATGTGACTACTCTCTTTTTAAAAAATTGCACAAAGCTTAAAATGGAGCAGATAAGTACTTCTTCAATGTCCTTTAAATGCTATCTACCTCATCTCCTACCTCTTAACTGTGCAATTCCACACTCAGACCCCACTCTACCAGCATATTGCCTACCACTGCCTGATCCTCCTGGATCCCAACACAATACATATACCTTTTCTCTCTTTTTAAATTGTATGTAAAACATTGTATGTTTGTGTGTGAGTGTGTTAGTGAGTGAATGCTGATGCACACATACTATGCTACATTTGTGGGAGTCAGATGACAAGCTTGGGTTCAGTCTTTACCTTCCACCTTGTTTGAAATAGACTTTCTCATTTTTGCCTCTTCTTATGACAGGCTGTCTGGCCCATAGGTTTCCAGGAATTCTCCAGTCTCTGCCTCCCGTATCTCTATAGTCGCCCTAAGATTACAGACACATGTTACTGTTCCTGGATTCATGTGGCTTCTGGGCATCTAAACATAAGTCTTCACACTTCAATGGTTGGTGTTTTCCCTGTGTAGCCATAAACAGCTACTGCTGTGATAAAACATCCCAACCAAAAGCAACTTAAGGATAAAAATGGTTTATTTCCACTTACATTTCCAGGTAAATCACTGAGGGAAATCAGAGTAGTAACTCAATGCAGGAACCTTGAATTGGGAACTGAAGTAGAGGTGATGTGCTTAGCATACTTTTTCCCAGGGTCATATTCAGCTACCTTTTTTTTTAATAGTCCAAGCTCACCTGCCTAGGGATACTACTGCCTACAGTGAACTTGGCTCTCCCACATCA
>CABHPP010146504.1:13414-28352 GCA_902168425.1 Peromyscus attwateri | reverse complement strand
TATCTCTGGTTGGCTTGGAACTGTATAACCCAGGATGGCCTCAAAGTGGGAATGACCTTCTTGTCTATGCGACTAATCAACTAGAATGCTAAATATATGCTAACTTGCACAGCTTTATTCAGTATTTGCCATTATGCTTATTACTGAAGGAAAATTAAGTGCATTGCCTCTTTCAAATAAAACAAAATTGTGATAAGAAAATAATATGTGATCATTGCAAAACACTACACTTAGGAATGTTCATCATCTAGAGAGTTCAATATTTATACATCTAGGGAGCATAAAATTTTTCTTAATATATTGCTTAATTCCAGCAATAGTGTGAGAGCAGAAGATATCAGCAGCATTTATTTCAGTCTGTTCTGATTCTTCATATAGTTACAACTAATACAAAATATATGTTGCAGTTCTTAAGGAACTGTACAGATTTATAATTATAACAGTTAAGGTGTTACAGTTTAATATGAAATGGTCACTGCACATGTTTATTTTGCTTGTTTCTTACTGTTAGACAATATTATTAGGCTATCTTTTCCACTCTAATAAGAATACAATCTGACCCTTCCCTCTAGTTTTAATCTCCCTTTGAAAATTTAAAGAGCTTATTTAACTTATTTCTTTAACAGTAAATGAACATCAGTAAATCTGTTCCTAGGATTCACATTTCAAATTTTCATCTATGCAAATTATAATGCAAATGTAAGTTGTTTTCTTCAAATCCACAAGGACACTTGCTCAAACCCACATTAAAATCACCAAAGGAGCAGCTCACACTGGAGACAGCCTTGAAGTTGAGGCTGTATTGCAAGTTGGTCTCTCTTCTGAAATAAATGTGACCCTTACTCATATAAATGTCCAAGTATGCATGTGATTGGGATTTATACCACTACAAAATGGAAAATTACCATGCCAGAGACTCTTCTAGTCATTATTGAATTATATAAACCAAGAATGCAGATGAGAGTTTTTATGGCATTTCATTTCAGATATTTATATTTTTCCTTCTGGTTTGAATTTCAAGGAGTTGCTCTGAATTATTTAAAGGCTATCATGCTGTCTTTTTGACTCTGAGGAAGACAAATCCCCTCTTAGTCACTTGCTAGAAAATATTCTTCTCAGTCAAAAGATTTGGGAGCAGTTTCTGGCATCAGACTAGTTAAACAAGGCAGCAACAACTTGTAGTTAAATACTCATTTCTTTGAGTCCCCCTCCCACTTCCTCCCTCTTTCTCCCATCTACAGATACAAAGTCATTTATATTTTAATTATCAAAACTACCAGATAAATCAACTTAGTTTTAGAGAAGAGAGTTACAGAGTTACTGTGTTTCTCTTTTACCTTTAATATTAAATGAACATCTGTAAATCTATTCCTATGATTCAAATTTCAAATTTTCATATACACAAATTATAGTTAAAAATTCAAGTTACATTCTTCAACCTCACACTTAAGATCACCAAAAGAGCAGCTCACATTGAGACATGGGAGAACAACCTGTCTGACAAAGTGGTCAGCCCTGAAATCATGCATATAAATAACAAGTGATTCTTAAATAAATAAAGTTTCTCTGTCTGTATAATGTTTACTTGCATGCATATGATGTCAGGTTTGTTCATTTGGTATTGGATAACCGTTGAGCAGGCTCTTTCCTGGGGAAGATTATTATTTCTTCGGATCTCAGCATTCTTAGTTGCCGTTAGTTCTTTGTCCAGAACTGGGGCCCCTAGAGAGTTTAGCCTGTCTATTGTGTCATCTTTGTCCAGGTCTTGTTTAATCATTCCTGTTGTGACGTCATGGGTTGCTTCTCAGAGATGCAACCTCACAGGAGACTTACCTGCTTCTCTGGCTCTCCCATTGTTTCTGCCGACTCTTCATGATGCTTCCTCAGCCTTAACACCTTTTACTTTTCCAACGTTCAATGAGGTTGTATTTTATTTATATCTGTTTGCTATTTGTTTGTTTTAGCAGCAGAGCCCCTGTAGCCCTGGTTGCCTTAGAGCTTTTTATTTTCTTGCCTCCGAGGCTCCCAGGCTCCGCTCTAGTAAATGCATCTTAAGAACATATATTATAGGTACTACAATGCCCAGGTACTACAATACCATCAAAACAAGGGGAGACTAAATCGAATAAAATACAAAAGTATTTTGTTTTCCACATTAGCTTAGGTGATTAGTTTGTCTGTATACTCCATTAGCAATATTTGACTCTGTGAGAGTTGATTTCTGTTCTTGACACATAGAAAATTATTCCCATCAATAGGTAATCAGTCACACTCATGCAAGATAAAATTTCAGTCGCTGTCAATATGCTGTCATGTTAAAATTGTGGTAATAGTTGATTGCTCATTTTTACTAAAAGTGATTTAGAACAAATGAATATGTAGGTTGGGATTTAAAATATCTAGTTTTACAAATTAGGTCAGATTAAAAAAAATATTCTTCCTTTTTCCAGTTAATCTTCAGTAAAATTCTGTATACTGGTTTTTGCATACTTTTTTGTTGTTTTTGCTTAGCATTTTTTTTGCCTATTTGGCTAATTTGATTGAATTTTTGTGGTATGTGTGTGTGTGTGTGTGTGTGTGTGTGTGTGTGTGTGTGTACAATTTGTCTTTTTTACAGAGAGAAGGAAAGTGCAGTTGTGTGGATAGAGAGGTGGTGAAAACCTGGGATTAGTTAAGGGAGGAAAACTATATTATCAAAAATATTGTATGAAGACAAACTTTGTAAAGCCAATAGCAATATGTGTGGATAAAAAAATACCAGAAACTGAGTAAATTGTAAATAAAAGATGCTTGTTAATACTCCAGTGAAGAATCTAGGAGTCCAGAGTAGGAAAGGCTGTATGAGAAGAGGATCTACTTGCTGAATCACACGGCAAAGGGTATCAGGTAGAGGAAAAGCATAGAGCAGGAAAGAAAGAAGGCCTCCTGTGGTGATTTGAATGTAAGGCCCCCATAGGCTCATAGCGAGTAGCACTATTAGGAGGTGTATAGGTGTGGCCATGTTGGAGGAAGTGTGTCACTGGGGCTGGGATTTCAGGTTTCAGATGCTCAAGCCCTGCCCAGTGTCACTCTCTCTTCCTGTTGCCTTAGGATCCAGATGTAGAACTCTCAGCTACTTGTCCAGCACATCTGCCAGAATGCCACCATTCTTCCTGTCATGATGACAATGAACTAAACCTCTTAGCTGTAAGCCAGCCTCCATGCAAATGTTTTCCTTTATAAGAGTTGCCATGGTCTTGGTGTCTCTTTGCAGCAAGATATCACTTGCCTGCCTATATAACCTCTCAATAATGATAATTAGCTCATTAAAATTATGTGGTAATGACTTTCTTCTGTTTATGAGAGTGGATTTCCTATGACTTAGGTGTTTTCTAAAAGGATTCAGTTCTTGATATTCTCACAATAACAATCATTCATTGTAAGACTGAAGTCAAAGCTGGACTGAATAAAACAGATAAGTTTTATTTTTTTAAATGTTTAAAGCAAAAAAATTATCTTTCTACAATTTTCCTTCTATAATAAAGCATGTTTTTTTTTTGGAATTTGAATCTAGAGTATAAGAACAACTTAAATCTTATTTTCTTTTTAATATAAAACTAACAAGCATCAGTTACAATGCTGATTTTATAAGAACATGCTAAAAAATAGATGAAAAATTCTCTGAAAATTGAACACTAGTGTTTATTAAGATCCAAAATTCCATTCATATTTGAAATTGTCTCTGAAATTTTGAAACAGTAAACATTATATCTATAGTGTATGCTCTGATTTCTATATTTACCAATTTGTGGGATCACATTTTCTTTAGTAAAACCTTTTTTTATCCAGAGGAAAATTGTCTTTGTCTTAGTTACATTTCTATTGCTCTGATTAGGCACCATGACCAAAACAACTCATAGAAGAAAAAGATTATTTGAAGCTTATAGTTTTAGATAGTTAGCATCCTTCACCATCAGGGCAAGGGTGCACTGTGACAGACAGGAAGGTGTGGCACTTGAGTAGTTAGTAGCTGGGAGTTTAACCTCCATTCAAAATCACAAGGCAGAAAGACCCAATGGAGAATGCCATGGGCTTTTAAAACCTCAATACCCATCCCCAGTGACATACCTCTTTCAAAAAGGCCACACCCCTTAATTCTTCCCAAAGACTTCCATCAACTGGGGATAAAATATTCCATTGTATGAGACTCTAGTAGCCATTCCCATTCAAATAAACACTGTCTTAAAGATGTAATGAGCAGGGCATGTTGTAGCCAGCCTCCTCACATTGGCTTGCTCTCTGGTTTTCCGTGGTGCCTGGAAGCTTTGGAAAGTGAAAGCAGCATGCTCTTCACACTGGGTAGGTAGGCTCTGTGACATTAGTCACAAGAAAATTATTACTTCTCTTTGCGTATCTGTATTTTCTCTGCGGACTATGTTCTTCAATTTTATTCTTATTGTTCTTGAAATATAATCTGAGGACCAGTGGCTTTCAGTAGCTGCCTTGAATCATAAAAGTTAATATTGTAAGTAAATAACAGTTTAATTGCTGATTTTTTCCCTATTGTTGTCCAGGTGTATCACAGCTACATTAATTTTCATTTATCACAAATATTTATTAAGGGCACAGTCTTATCCTGGGTTTTCATATGGGGGCTATGAGTTATTTTTCCTGCAAAAGTTATCTAAGTACTGACTCCAACTGTAGCTGTAAGAAACTGAGAATTCATCATCGTTATCTAAGCCTGCTGTATTGGCAAATATGTGATAAGAAGCTTTTAAATTAAATACATTAAAATTTTCTGGAAAGCAAATTGTTCTGTCTAGTTGTTTTGCTTGTTTATTATTTTAAGTTACTTGTTTTTTTTTATTTATTAAGTTGACATAAACTAGCATCATTTGAGAAGAGTAGGAAATCTTAGTTGTGAAAATGCCTGCATAAAATCCCACTATTGGCAAACCATTGGGGGCATTTTCTTCATGGAATTCTGGACATCTAGCCAATGAAAATGATAATGAAATGATTTGCTAGGCAGGTGGTCCTGGGGTATACAAGAAATTAGGCTGAGCATGTAGCTCATGGAGAACAGGCTTACAAGCTTCAATTTCAGTACCTGATGAGCTTTTGCTCTGACTCCCTTCATAATGGAGGTGGTGATATTGTGCTCCCCAATATATTGTGCACCCTAATAAACTTATCTGGGGTCAGAGAACAGAACAGCTGCTAGATAGACATAGAGGTCAGAAAATGGTGGCACACACACCTTTAATCCTAGCATTCCAGAGACAGATATATGGAGATACGTCTGGATCTCTATGAGTTCAAAGCCACACTGGAAACAGCCAGGCATGGTGACACACGCCTTTAATCCCAGGAAGTGATGGCAGAAAGCAGAAAGGTATATAAGGTGCGAGGACCAGAAACTAGAGCTGGTAAAGCTTTTAGGCTTTTAGCAGCAATTCAGCTGAGATTCATTCCGGATGAGGACTCAGAGACTTCCAGTTTGAGGAAACAGGATCAGCTGAGAAGTTGGTGAGGTGAGGTTAGCTGTGGCCTGTTCTGTCTCTCTGATCTTTCAGCATTCACCCCAATACTTGGCTCCAGGTTTTTATTTATTTATTTATTTATTATTATTATTATTATTATTATTATTATTATTATTATTGGTTTTTCGAGACAGGGTTTCTCTGTGTAGCTTTGCGCCTTTCCTGGAACTCGCTTTGGAGACCAGGCTGGCCTCGAACTCACAGAGATCCGCCTGCCTCTGCCTCCCGAGTACTGGGATTAAAGGCGTGCGCCACCACCACCCAGCCTAGGTTTGTTTTTATTAATAAGACCTTTTAAGATTCGTGCAACAGATGGACTGTGATGTGAAAGTGTAACAAACTCTTTCCTTCCCAAGTTGTTTTAGGTCATGATGTTCTATTACAACAGCAGAAATCCTGTTTATGACATGGCACATAGATATTTTATGAAATGTCTCCTATTTATCAACCTTTTCAAGTTATGTAATATTTTCTCACACTTTTTCTTTTATTGATTTCTGCCACTAAAATCAGATGAAGAATAATATATCCTTGTTTATGATATCCTAGATGGCAGGGACAATCAAGACCAAGAATTTAAGATACATTCTGAAAATGAGGTGACTGAGTTCCCTGCCAGATTCAAACTTTCTAAAGTTATTTCCTTCTAGAGTTCTTTTTAAAAAGTTTATTTTCTTGTTTTTACATCCTAGCCAATGCTTCCCCTTCCTCTGCTCTTCCCAGTCCTTTCCATCTACCCACCTCCTCCACTGTTTCTCTTCAGATACAGTCAGATATCCCATGGATGTCAGCCAGTCAGCCGTGGTCTATCAAGACACTCTGAGACCAGGCACCACCTCTTCCACCAAGGTTGGATGAGGCAATCTGACAGGAGGAATGGGTCCCAAAATCAGGCAACTGAGTAAGAGACATCCACTAATGTCACTTCTAGTCCAACAGTCACTAGAGAAGCTTCACCCAGCAACTAATGGAAACAGATGCAGAGACCCACGCCAAAAATTAGGCAGAGCTGGGGTATCCTGCAGATGAGGGGAAAAGAAGGATCATATGACCTAGTGGTGTCAAGGGCACCACAAGAAAACCCGCAGAACCAACTACCCTGGGCTCATAGGTGTTCACAGAGACTGAACCAACAACCAGGGAACCTGCATCACTGATCTGAGAGCTCTGTATATATGTTACGGTTGTGAACTTGGTCTTTGTGTGGGACTTCTGAAGTTTTTATAGTGCATTCCTAGGGGTAACTTTTGTATTTATCAGATAATGGGAGAAACAGCAGAATAAAAGGATGATTATTCTCACCTATCTACAAGGAGCTAACACTCTGTCACCTGACTACAAGTATCCTATATCATTTAATGTAACATTTTAATAATATTCAGTCATCCATGTCAGCATCTATTTATAGCTACTTTTATCCTTTTCATACTTCTGTAGATTCCTTCAAGCAGAGCTTTACTTACCTAATACCTATGTCTAAGCATTTCATTTTGTGGTCATATACCTTGTATTGTTTCTAGTTCTTAATTCCAATTGATATCTTGCCATGGAGAAAATAGTTCAATGTTCTGTAATACTGTATTTTCTAACTTTGATGCATCATGTAGTGGTTCAGGATGTGAATTGACTTACTAATGTCACAGGAATCATGTCGCCTTTGAAGGACTGATGGAGTGGTGATTTGAATGAGAATGATCTCATAGGCCCCTGTAGTTGAATGGCTATTCTGCAGTTGGAACTGTTTGAGAACTATGAGGAGGTATGGCATTGTTGGAGTTGATGGGTCAGCCACTCCCTTGCTCTGCCTTACAGCTGTGGATCATGTAAGTTCTCAGATACTTATCCAGCTCTGACTGCCTTCCTTCTGCCGTGCTCCCTGCCATAATGGTCATGGACTCACCCTCGAAAACTCTAAGCAAACTTCCAATTGAATGTTTTCTCATATATGTTGCGTTTGCCATGGTTTCTATTCACAGCCACTAAGACAATGGCTTTACAACTGCCTTCTGAAACTTTATGCATTTTATTTAAAAATTGTTGTATTTCTTAAAAAATAACCCAGGACTTTGTGGATAATAGTAAATAGGAGTAGTGAGAAAGGACTTTTTCCATGTTCTGATATAAATAGGAAATATCCAATTCCTGCCCAAAATGATTTTTTTCATATTCATATACTTTATCAATTTGACGTTGTTTCTACATATTACTATTTTTTGTGGAACATTTTTAAAAATCATTACTGAGTGTTGAATAGAGCATACATTTTTCTTATTTTCTTAAACACAGTATGTAAAATCATATAAATAGAAAATTGAATCAGCTTAATTTCTGTTTTCAACTGTAGCTTTGATCATCAGCTGATTAAATACTACCAACAGGTTTATAATCAGCCCTCAAATGTTGAATCTAATGCACTGGAAATCCATAGTGTGAAATTATTTAGAAACAGATCCATAAAGTGATGTGTGCCCTCTGGTTCATCAGCCAATCACATCATTTTAGTTTGGGTAGAAAAGTTGTCACCCAGGAGCCCTTCATCATCCTTTCTGCCTGTTGAGGTCTGTTCATTCTCCTCTATAGTTGGTCAAGTTTGAATCTCATTCTGTTCCTTTTGTTTTGTGGCAGAACATTGGAAATAATCTGAGATTTCCCAACAGAATGCTTTCAGTTAGAGATTTAGCTGAGGATCTGTGGTAGACCATTGAATTGGAAACTGGGGCAGGATTTCTACGTGGAATATGAGACAGAATGCCCTTTCTGTCGACATCAGTTTTGGAATTTAAAACCTTCACACTTTTTGGATGAGTCTTACCTGTATCATGAATGTAATAATGATTACTTAATGTAAAAGAGCTGGTGAGAAGGCTCAGCAGGTAAAAATCACAGGAGTCATTAAATCTCAAATTGTTAATCTTAGAAGCACTGTGATCCACTTGGTCAAAGGGGTGACAAAGTTGTCCCATGAACTCTGCTGGTATGCTGTGGATATGTACATCCACACATAAGAACATATAGAATAAGTAACTATGTAAGAAAATAGAAAATATTGATAGTAGTGATTATGAATGTTGATCATATCTGCAAAATATCTGCACAACAATGTTTAGACTAGGGTTTGATCAAACAATACAGCCCAGCCAAGTGGATGTATAGATTCAACTATCACAGTTTTAAAATTTTAGTATTTTATATTTTCATTATTAAATATTACCTTTCGGGTTTGAAATTGATGACTTCTTTCATTGATTTTTTATGTAGAGAATAGTATTTTTAATTTATATTGTACTCTTAGTGCAATTTTTGTAGGAAGTTAACAACTGTTGTCAATTCTGTTAACTAAAACCAAAATCAAGTTCACATTTTAAAAACTAATTGGTACAAATAGTTTAGCTTGAAAACTAACATAGACATTAACTTTCATTCCCATTCAGAGTGATTTTTCTTCAGGAAATATTTTTAACAAAAGCAAAATTTTCAAATAAATTATATTAATGATTCATCCAATTGGATGCCTATTATTAGATTCTTCAATATCATGGACAGTTGACACCTTTTAATTAAATATGTTCACAAAATAAATAATTTTAGACAATATATGAAAATAGACTAGCTCACTGTGCTGCAAGTGACTGTGAGGTTTGTTTTCTTTTGCATATTGCAGGTATAACTAAATTCTAATTTCCCAGTGTAACTGGAGTTCTATGCATTTTGCATGGCATGAAGTAGGCCACAGCACAACTCTCTGATACAGATGTAACTGAGAAAGCAGCATGATGCACTTTCCCTTTACCACCTGAGGCCATGCAAACATCTGCCTCTTTCGGTAATTGACTTCTATCAGCAGGTATGTGCTCTGTTATTGAAAGTGTGGTTGCTAATTCATTGTATTTGACAAACAAAAGGACATTGATTAGGATCATTGACAGCCATCATTCAGATCCTAACAGTTATTAAAGTGTAAATGCAACTCACTATTTAGCAGTCTCATATTGTTCTATATAGGAAAAGGAGATATTTACAAGAGAGGGTTGTGGGAAGAAAGAAGAAAAGAGGGAGAGAGTTCTAAAACACCTTGCTTCAAAAAGGAATTCAAATCCACATTATTATAATGGAAAATACACTACAACGCATAAACTTAAGATAAGCAGCTGGAAAGAGACAACTTCATGTTGAAGGAATGAATTGGTCATTGCAGAGAATGGAACTGAGAAAGCATAATGTCATTCATTATATAGTAGAACTGAAGCGATTCATGCTGAAAAACAAGAGACAACCATCCAAAATTCTAAGATTATTTTTATAGAACATCAGCCTAACAAAAGATAAATAAAATGCTACAATAGAAAAAAAAAATACTATTCCACTTAAAAAAAAACCACACACATTTAATTAATGTATCAGTTTTGTAAGCTTTATATCAAATGATCACACACATCAGCTTCCAGCAATATTGATTTATTAAGTTCTGAATTCTCCCACTTAGTCACAAAGGCCAATCCATAAAGTGTTACAACATGTAGATTATAAGAGAAATTGTTTGCTTTATAATATCATTTCTGATAGTCTCTATGTTCATGTCCTTCAGTGAGCTTGTTTTCTAGTAGGGTATAGGGCCTAGAGAGACAACAACTGTAGCCCTCTACTGTTGATCCGTGGAAATGACTAATATATAGGGGTCATGTGAAATAAATAAATGTGGGAAATGGAATTTTCCATCACGTAAGTTCCCTTTTCCGCCACCCTGTAGACCCCTCAGTCCTCCTACATCAGGGAACACACACAATCGATGCTCCTGCAGAGAGACCTCTGCCCTTCACTGTTCTGATTAAAGCCGAATCTGCGTCCTAAGAGGTGATGCTTCTCCTCTTTCCACACAGCCTCCATCAATCCCCATCTAACAGGAAGTGTATCCTGTTTGCCTCCAAATGGATCTTCTGATCTCCTGACAGATGCCCTGGGGAGTATTTTCAGCCCACATGGAGCCCAATAATGGAGAAAAAGAGCCACAGAGATATATCTTTCTATTTCTAGAGCTGCAGAAGCCCTCTTCTCATAGTCTACATTATTTTTTATAGGGCATAGGGAGTAGTGTCTCTGTTCCTATATATGTAACTCTTCCAACAGTTAGTATATTTTTACCTCAGTGAAAAGGGAGACTTTTAACAAAGTTATCCTTTTCCAGGTCATTAAAAAAAAAAAAAAAAGGTAGCAAGCATTTACCTCATGAAAGGAAAAGGCACAGAGCAGTTTAGACCACATTTAGACTTGTATCTGATTTGGCTTTCTCTACCCTTGGTTTTCTTTTATTGCAATTTATCTGTGCCATTCAGTAGTTTATGTTTATGTGTAAACCCTTTACATATTTGCATTGAAATCATGTGTGATATAAAGCTAAAGCACTGTAAAGATATAAATTATCAAAGTACTGAAAGGGCAGAATAATATGAACAGCTAAATAAAGTACAGGTACAAGATTAGGGTTATGAGCCTCATGAGTTGAAGTAGGAGCTTTGTGCTCTATCTTCAACATCATAGATGACTTCTGAATACTTTCATTATTGCACATGCATGTGCACACAGACGCACACGCGCGTGTGTGTGCACACACACACATATGCTCACACTAGCAGGCTTGCAGGCATGTGTGTGATGTGGGTCTGGGATGTGAGTGGAGGTAAAGCTGAAGGCAGAGTGAAGTCGGAGAACAATAATCAAGAGCAAGTTCTCTCTTTCTACCCTGAGTTCCAGATTTGAACAGGCCCTCAGCCTTGTGGATATAAAGGAGAATTCCTGAAAAGAAATCAGTGGCTGCTAAAACCTACAAAGATTGGAGAGTAGAGCATGTTGCTGATAGCCTACTGAGAATTTCCTTGGGGTTATCTTTAGCCTTCAAAAGAGCTATTGTTTGCCCTTGACCTATCAGACTTAAAACCCTGTATTGACAAATGAAAGAGCTCAGAATACTGTCAAATGGTGTCTGGGACCTATCTATCTGCCTTGCTGTGACCTGTTTCTTTGATGTACCCACCAATGTGTGTAGCATGAATCTTAAAGAGTCTTAATAAAATCAAACCTGAGCCAGGTATTGGGGTGAACACTGGAAGGTCAGAGAGACAGAATAAGCCACAGCTATCTCACCTTGCCGGATCCTCAGCTGGTCTTGCTTCCTCAGACTGGAAGCCTCTATGTCCTCATATCCGAATGACTCTCAGCTGAACTGCTGCTAGAAGCCTGAAAGCTTAACCAGGCCAAATGCTTCTCTAGGCCAAATGCTTCTATGGGCAAATGCCTCTATGGGCAAATGCCTCTAGTTTCTGGTCCTCACGCCTTATATACCTTTCTGCTTTCTACCACCACTCCCTGGGATTGAAGACTTGCTTTCTGGGATTAAAGGCGTTGGTCACCATGTTTGGGTGTATCCTTGAACACATGGATTTCTGCCTCTGGAATGCTAGGATTAAAGGTGTGGTGCTACCACTCCCTAACCTCTGTTTAACATTGTGGCTGTTCTGTCTCTGACCCCAGATAAGTTTATTAAGGTACACAATATTTTGGCGAACACAATACCACCACAAATGTGTTTTCAAATTGCCTTGATTTATGACTTCCTTTGTTCTGCTCCAATAAAAACTCCATGAACTCGGAACCTGAGGCAACCTAGTTCCATGCTTCCAGGGCCATGGTCACTCAAATTTGCCTACAGAATAAACTTTATTCCCTTTGAAGTGAGACTGTGTTTTGCTTCTGTTATTATTTCATTTGCTTAGACAATTTTTATAATTTTGCATAGACAATTTTCCATACACAACAAGTAAGCATTTTTACTTTTTGGTCCAAACCTACATCTTATTAAATATATTTAACACAAAGAGATGATAAATTTGTATATCTAAGTGTAGTTCTCTTGTAAAGATGAGATATTTTCCTAGTTTTCAAAGGATTAGTTTTTTTGTTGTTGTTGTTGTTTGTTTTGTTTTGTTTTTTTTAACTATACTGGCATGAAGAAGTATATTTGATAAAGGATAGCTATGCCACAATCCACAGACCCCGAGAGTCCGAGAGTCTAGGTAATAAGGAGAGTTGGGGGGTGGTGCCAAGATCTCCTTGGGAAGGGGAAATAGAAAAGATTTCCTGGGTGGACTGAGGGCAGGCAGGGATAAGGGCATGAGCAATCAAGTTGGGGGGTGGGAGGAGGGGGATGTTGCTGAGGGGGACTGCTGGGGCCAGCAATTTGGGGTTGGGTGGAAGCTTGATGCAGGTGATTTAACCAGAAGTCTATGAGAAGGGCCTCCTTAGACTCCTAGCAATAGTGGAGAAATAACCTGAACTGGCCCAATTATCATCAAAGAGGCATCATCTAGCAACTGATGGAGGCAGATGCGAAGGTCCACAACCAAAACTTAGGCAGAGATCAGGAATCCTGCAGAGATGTAAAAGGAGTGTAGGAGGCAGAGGGGTCAAGGACACCACCAGAAGGCTCACACAATCAACTAACTTGGGCTCATAGGGGCTTTCAGAGACTGAACCAACAACCAGGCAACCTCCATGAGACTGACCTAGGCACTCTGCATATATGTTACAGTTATGTTGCTTGTTCTTCTTATGGGACTCCTAACAGTGGGAACAGGGGCTGTCACCAACTCTTTTACTGGCTTTTGGGGGCCATAACTCCTCATCCTGGGTCACCTTGCCCAGCCTTAATACATGGGGAGGTGCTCATTCTTACTGCAACTTGATATGCCATATTTTATTGATACTTATGGTAGACATACCCTTTCCCATATGGAGGCAGACTAGGAAAGGATTGGGAGGTGAATGGGAGGAAATGGGGGAGTGGATTAGGAGGGGAGGATGGGGTTTGTGTGTGTGTGTGGGGGGGGGGGGTTATGGCCAGGATTTAAAATAAATGGATGAATAAAAAAAGTATATCTGAGAACCAAAATTCTCTAATGATTCAACTTTGAAAAGGTCAGGGCACAGACTATGTTAATTCTGTTATATATTTAATTGTTTAGCAGAACTGGGAAGCTTCTACACATGTAAAAGTTTTAAGGTTGTGATTATATTGACAGGTTTACATAACTTACAGAATTATCACTAATTTTTAATTATGATCATGAATATTTTGATGTCCTATGTAGATAGCTTGCTTTCCATCAGCAGACACTAAAACAATCCTGTGGCAGAATTTCAGGCATGGAGTTCACTCTACTGCATGGGAACCATAAACTGATTATTTCAAGTCTAGTTATCTCATTTCCAGAGATTGCCACTGTTTCCACTTTACTCTAAATTGAGTTTTGAATTTACAATTTAATTGTATTTACCTTAGTAAAACATTTCTTTCTTTTAGAGTGGAAAATATTTTAGGGAAACATATCTATGAAGCAAATATTTCACATTTTTCCTAATTTGAAAATTTAAAAATGTGTCTGTATTTCTAAAGTTATACTAGTGGACAATTATTAGTTTGAATTTATTCAACTGGCAAGTGTCATATCTTATTTATAAATTTACAATACTATGCCTACTTAAAAGTGTAGAACAGATAACCTGCATTTTCTGTGTATAATGACATTTGAAAATAGTTCTTCGAAAAAGTGTATATGAAATTCTTCTGTGTCTGTTGCTAAACATTGCCACAAGTGAGTTAGCTGGATGGTAGCCTGTCTTTTTCTGAAGGCCTTTCTGCTCCATTTCAAGAGGAAAATGGAGGCTAGGGTTTGAGTGTCTTTACTTCAGAACAATATAGGAAGTTTACATGTTGCCTTCTGGTTTCTACTCTAACAGGTTTGTAACTTTTGAGCTCAAAGTTTATATAAAGTAATTCCCAGATGTCACATTTGATATCAGATATTAAAAATGTCATGAAGCACATTTTAAGAAATACTGGGCTGTTTTACTCTTGTTCTTTTATTTTTGGTTGTGAGCCTAGCCTTTAACGGCTGAGCCATCTCTCCAGCCCTACTCTTGTTCTTTTATGTAATCTAAAAACAGTGCATGCTTACACAATTTCACTGAAAGTCGACACCAGGTAGCATTATAACACCCCAGCACTTGGGAGGCAGAGGCAGGCAGATCTCTGTGAGTTTGAGGCCAGGCTGGGCTACAGAGTGAGTTCCAGGACAGGCTCCAAAGCTACACAGAGAAACCCTGTCTTGAAAAACAAAAATAAATAAATAAATAAATGAATGAATGAATGAATAAATAAATAAATAAAACATGTCAACTGCTGCAGTTCACAAAATTTTCTATCTTAAATAATTTCAGAATCATCTCATACTATTTCTGAAAAATACTCAAATGAATGCAAATATTGCTCCAAACAGACTTTTTTTTGTTACATATATGACAACTTGCAACAAAAGTTCTATATACAGATGAAACATAAGGGATTTGTAATTCTTGAATGT
>CABHPP010146503.1:13836-27412 GCA_902168425.1 Peromyscus attwateri | reverse complement strand
TTATATCTACAATGGGAATCTTCTGCATACCTTAGGAGTTTGTTTCATTTTTTTCATTCACTGGGTGCTGAAACCTGGGACTGGCATAAATGAGCTCTCTTCCGAAAGACTCTGCCTCTCTAAACCTGGCTGCTGATTTGACTCTTCTAAGGTATATATGTGTTGTTTGTTTGTGCTGGCTTCTGCCACCCACCATATTTGATTCCAAATTCCAGAGTCAGTCTCTTCAGCCACTTCTTCCCTCCACCTGCTCTAACCATCCATCTCTCCTCACCTACTCAGTAAGAGTCCCCTCTCTGACTCCCGGAGCCTGCTACACCCTCCAGGGTACCCACCACCTGGGCATCTCCCTGTTATGCCCTCCAGAGTGCCCACTTCATGAGTGTAAGACATTTACCCTGTTCTCCACATCTCTCCCCTGGGAGCTGCCTGCTACAGCCCACAGCTTCTCTATGCCCTCGTAGCCTCTACACTATTGGAACCCTCCCTTGGGTGGAGTCCCTGCTTGTTCCTCCTTGTCCCTCATGACTACACTGTTCTCTGTCTCTCAGCTCCCTCTTGAAGCTTATTAGACCCCCCCCCCCCAGAGTAGACTGAATTCATGTCACAACCCTTCCTCCTTTATTTTTTTTGTTTTTGTTTTTGTTTTTTCGAGACAGGGTTTCTCTTTGTAGTTTTGGTGCCTGTCTTGGATCTCGCTCTGTAGACCAGGCTAGCCTTGAACTCACAGAGATCCACCTGGCTCTGCCTCCCGAGTGCTAGGATTAAAGGTGTGCACCACCACCACCTGGCATACCCTTCCTCCTTTTTTCTTCAGATTCAATCCCTTCTTCAGACTCAGAGATTTCATTAAAGCTTTCTGTCTTACTGCAAATGGCTTGGCCTCAGTATAGCTCAATGGCCAAAGATGGCACATTGGAGTTCCAAGTTCTGGGTTGTAACAACTTGTGCCACTGCATAAGCAAATGATCCCAAAGCTTCTCAGCTCCACGGTTTTTCAACTTTCCGCTCTTGAAAATATTTTATCTTTATGATTTCTCTGTGCTCTTCACTCAAGAAGTCTATTATTAAGTATACTAAGACTATTGTGTAAACAGTCTTTATCTCAAAATTTGTAAATGAATTGGGTGGTTAAAGAATCTGTAAAATCGGTAACAAAAGTTAGCTTAAAACTTGTAACAAAAAGTTGCTAGTTTAAAAATCTATGCATAGGTAACTTTAATTTCCTACAGCATATTATATGTGATTCAACTCTTGTAACTTGGATTCAACGCTTGTTTAAAAAATTGATCTACTAGAAAAATAAATGTTTTAAACAGCAACCATGTAACCTGCCTCCATTTTGGCTGATGACCTCATCAAGATGGACACAATCATGTGACTGGCAGCTGCTGTGGGATGTCTTTCTGTACACTGTGAATATGTGTTGCTCTGATTGGTTGATAAATAAAGCTGCATTGGCCTATAGCAGGGCAGGATAAGTTTAGGCAATACATTCGAACTGAAGAGGAGACAAAGAAGGATGGAGTCAGAGGAGACACCAGCCCACCACCAAAGGAGCCACATGCCAGCAGACTGGAAAAAATAAATAAAAGTTCTTAGTCCTAATGAGCTCTCCTTTTATTATTTTATCTACTTTTCAGACTAAGGAGACAACAGCAGGTCTCCAAAATTTTTTAGATTAATATAAAGTTTTGTAGGGTTTATAAATTTGTAAGGTTATTAAGATATACTCAGGTGAACAAAAACTGACTTAGAGATGTATATCTAACTACTTATATCCTTACTAACTGCTCAACACCAAGCTTCTAAAAATTTTAAATAAGGGACAACATATGTTTGATAAATAAAGTATATAAATTACTAAGATCTAATCAGGTTAATAGTAACTGACTTAAGCTTTGGATATTTCTGATAAATTGAGTTATACAAGAAACTGTGATATTCTATAATGGCACACTGTAAAAGGATAAAGATCCCAGTCTCTCTGTATTTATGGTTTAATGCTCTATTTTGGTGCTAAAGAATCTTCAATTAAATCATCAACTCAAATTTTTAAGGCTCAAACTTATCAGTGACAAAGCTTTGAGATCCTAATCCTATAAAAGCTATTAACTGTTGTAAACTGATAAGGATAATTAAGACTTGCAAGTTAACAGTCAGTTACCTCCAAAAGGATCACATTCTTTAATGTTCTCAAAACCATGCTTGTAGCCATGCTAAGTTCAAATGTAATTCATTTACAATGACAAGCTTTATTTAGCCTCCTGAATGTGTTTTCAAGATTAAGCCTTGAAAGCAACTAACTAAAAACAAGTAAAACTTGTTTAAAGCAGGTATACATAATAGATAATGGCCCTCAAATTCTTCAAAGATCTGTTGAATGTGGCATTTAAAGGATTTAATGAAAAAGCTTCCCATGATAGACAGAAATTCAAGCTCCTGGACGCAATCCTAAGGTCTCCAAAGACCATGGGGCTCAGACAATTCCACTTAAATTGCAGTAATACTAACCAATAGGATAAATGTCCCATGCCCCACCTGCTGCCAGGTGTCTGCCCAAACTGTGGACAAACAGGACACTTTTGGGTTGATTGCCCTACTCTGCCTGACCAAGCTAGGTCAATTTTCCCAAGTTCCTTCTCCACAGGAAAAACTCTGAAACCTTCTAGGTCTGGCAGACAAAGGCCAATGCTATCCTGGGTAGCAGCTGAAGACTGACTACTTCTACCCCTGATGAAGTCATCAAGACCTCAAGAGCCTAGGTTAACCACCCAGGTAATGATAAGTCTCAGTCATTTCAGTTGACGCATAGGCCATTTGGATTATATTTCTTGCTATAATGTATCTTTCTCAGATCTCTGATGATATTGATGGCTACCTATAGCATTATGTTAACACCAGCAGACACCCAGCTCCTTCTTCCAAGGCTGCAGTGGCAGGTTCGTTCGGTTCATGTAAAAATCAAGCCTCACTTTTCTAGAGCTACTGGGTCTCCAGCTGAGAAAAGCAGACACAGACACAGTTTACCTTGCCAACAGACTTCAATCTTAAGGAGATAAACTCACAAAACAGGTTTCAATGTAACTTTTTTACTATTCCTTCATTTAAAGGAACTTGTTTTTCAATGACTGCTCTCAGTAACCAACCACTTATGTCTCACGGTAAGACATGAAAAAAAGTTTAACGTTTATCTAAAAAGTGTTTTAAGCTGTATAAATGCACGTTGTAAAGGTCTAAGAAAAATGAGAAATGTTTCAGATTTCTTTCCCTCTCTATGCTATTATTATACTAAGACTTCAAAAGTTCAGAGTTTTAACATTAATCAGTAAAGAGCTGATAACACAAGCTCAAAATTTTAAATTCCCCTTGGTTGTTTCTAAGTGTAGACTTAAAAGTGCTTCTCAATCAGGCTAAAAAGATCTCTTGTCCAATCTATATATCCAGCCCTCTGGAAAGAGTCTTAGTGCTTTTAACCCAGAATGATTTTGGGATCCCCAAGCTTTTACTATAACTTGAAAGTGTGAAGTCCACTGCCTTCCCTACAGTGTGGATTTTAATACAGATTACAAACAGTAGTGATACTAATATATCTAAAACTTTTATCTCTTTTTGTAAACTTAAAAAAATTCATGCAAGTTTCAGGGAGTCCACTTGGATATATCTCTCACAGGACAAATGGACTCTGGATAAGTATGCCTAAGTTTCCCCACCTGTCTATTCCTGAGGGTCTCTCTCTCTCTCTCTCTCTCTCTCTCTCTCTCTCTCTCTCTCTCCCCTTGTCTTGGGACTCCCCTTCCCCAACTACCAGGGCTGTGAGCCTGGAAGTTTCAAATGTACACCCCAAGATTTCCCCCTAAACTCCTTTGTAGTAGGACAGGACCATAGGGTCAAGAAAATTGGCTCAGACCAGTAGCCAAGGCATGCATATAATGTATTCCTTAAGAGCCAACCTGAAATCTGCCTGAGGACCTAGCAACAGTCACTGTCAGAGTTCCTGATGGTGCCCAGCCAATGAGGGATGACCACACAGACTGGGTACTGAGAGGAAGGTATATAAGGCCTTCCCTGTTATTGAATAAATGAGCTCGTTATTTGCTTTCAACGGACTCCCAGTGTCTGTGTCGTTGATGCTGCACCTTCTCACCCCCTCCCACAAGGAAGCTGGTAAGATCCAAGTAATACTCCTTAACTTTACCTTCTGTTCCTAGTTTGTATCTGTCCCAGCAGATTTTTTTTTTTTTTGGTTTTTCGAGACAGGGTTTCTCTGTGTAGCTTTGCGCCTTTCCTGGAGCTCACGTGGTAGCCCAGGCTGGCCTCGAACTCACAGAGATCCTCCTGCCTCTGCCTCCCGAGTGCTGGGATTAAAGGCGTGCGCCACCAACGCCCGGCCTGTCCCAGCAGATTTCCAATCAGCTGCAGACTGCTCCAAAGCTGCTGGCACCGGACCAGCACTAGTGTTCCTTGGGATCTACATCCCAGATGGCTCCAAAGCAGCCTGAGCCTCACTAGTTCCAGGTGGTCCCACAGAACCTGGGCAGCAAGAAAAACAGATGTCCCCAGCCTGCATTGTTCTCTCCCTTCCCACCTTTGTCTAATATCCCAGCCTTCCTAGGCCCTGACATTGACACCCCAATTTCAGCAGGAATTCATTATAGAAGAGATTATGTTGCCCCCTTATCATCAACCAAAAGCTCCCAGAACTCCTCACCCCACCCTCTACCCTAAACCTCTCCCTCCCAGGAGCTGGGTTTCTGCTTCCCTTCCCCCAGTCTGATCCCTACGTTACTCAGCCATTTTGGCTATGCTGGTCTCTTGGCCTCTCAGCCTGGGCCTCCTTTCTGGCTCTCCCCTACCCACTTCTCTCATGGTCCAGTGTAGTCTGCTGGCCATGTTCAGCCTGGACTCTTCTCTCTGCCTGCGTGCTCCCTTGCATCTACAATAAAAACTTCCCCATGCTTTAGGAGTAGTCACGCCCTCCCCCTTTTAATTCACTTTTCATTCAGTTGGGACTGGAGGCTGGATACTCAGGTGAAGGTCCCACAACCCTCCCACCTCCTCCTTCTAGGAGAAGGTCAATAGTCAACAGTCTGAGCTGCGACGAGCTTTTGCAAGCAGACCCGGTAGAACTCTTGAAGATGGTGGAAGTTTGTCTGGGAGGATAGCTCTGTACAATCACAACTCACAGTGGAAAAAAAAAAACAAAACAGTGTGCTTGTGGGTGCTGCGAATAGACGTGTGGGTTGCAGAAAGGCTACAAAAGGCCAAAAAGGCGAGACAATTTAAAAAAAGCACAGAATATAGAGGTGGAGGTGGGACAATGAACCAGAGGGAGGTCAGCTGGAGAGAGCTAATGCCACCACTGCTGCTGAGAATGTGGCGTTTCCCACATCTGGGAGGTCTCCAGCACAAGCCAGGCCTGTGTCTGGCATTTCCCGTATCTTGGGATCTCCAACACAACCCAGGCTTCGCTGCCACGGCGTCAGACAATGATCTCTCAAAGCTCCTTGTCCTCTCAGGACTTTTACTCAGGGACTTCCCCGACACCAGTTGCCTGGCCTCAGCAACAATCTGACATGACTACGACCCCTTAACCTTCATGACACTGCCAATTTCAGCTACCAGTTTGGGATGGACCCTGGCCCCCTTGAGCCTCCTTGTCAGCAGCTTCTGTCTGTTGTTACTTTATAGGAACAGAAGATTTTTAGGCCTTTTCCTTTCACAAGTTGGAAGCTTCAGTGGGTGGGGTCTTGCCCTGAGAGCATTCTTCCCTTTATCCCAATGCAGATCTAGCCTCTACTTAATCTTCTGTATCCTTCAGCACCATCTTTGGCTACAACATTACATTTCCTGGTGTTCTTGTTCTCTTTAGACTGTTCATTTTGTGTTTCCTTCAGTACCATTTGCTCTTTCACATTGCAGACCTACATAGGAGCGATTACTAATAATCACATGACAGACTCAATATTAGGCTTTCTCGGAATCTTCTCAGCCAAAGAAATTAGTGCATTGCTTTTAGATTTAGCCCCAGGCAGGTTCTTAGGAGCACAAAGCAGACACATTCTTTTCCAAAATACCACAATAAAGGAAGGATTCTAGCCCAGTTGCTAATATTGTTCCCCTATGAAATCTGCCCCTTCTTCCCCCAAAAGTCTGCATTGTTCTTAGCTCTGTCTTGTAGGCTCCTACCCCTGAAACCTTGCTTACAGTATTCAGTATGTTTACAGTATTTTTCTAGTCCAAAGTTCCAAAAGTCTTCTAAATTTCTCCCAAAACCAGCATGGCCAGGACTGTCACAACAATAGCCCACTCCCTGGTGCCATCTTCTGTATTACTTCCTTTACTGTTGCGATAAAAGTTACCACTACCAAGGTAACTTATAGAAAGAAGGGTCTATTTGGACTTATAGGTTCCAGAGGGATAAGTGTCTATTTTGGCAGGGAAGACTGGCAGCAAGCAGTAGGCAGAAGCTGAGGGCACTCACGTCTTGAACCACGGTCCCACCGCAGCCTGGGTTCAGGTCCTGAGACAAGGAAGGGGTATCCCCACGAAGAAATGAAGTCATGCCAGACCACCAGATGAGTTTCACACAAGTGACCAGCCCTGAACAGCTCCAGACATCCTTATTTACACTTCAAAAACAAGCATGTTTTTCCATACTAACAAACGTGTTTCCCACCCGCCAATGTTAACCTCCAGCAAAAACAAATACGTCAAATATGTTTTTCCCCAACTTTTACATCAAAGCATCTTTAAACCAAAAATGACACTTATCATTTTGCTAGCCTGGCCAAAAATATTGAGCCAGGAACATCCTGTCTTTACAAAACTAAAAGGTGACAAACATAGACACACATTTTCAAGAACTACAATGTTCAAAACTTAACAAAGCATATTTACAGAGATAGGGGTGATTTGCCATAAACTGCTAACACACAGTTAGTTTATTTTAATTGCCTGTTAACCTTTATTACCTCCTATCCTGTCAGCACTGAATCAGAACAGTTCCCAGGATCTGGAGTGACAGCTGATATTTCCTGAAAAGCATCAATTCCCAAAAAGTTTTAGGGGAAAATATTTGAGAAAAAAATGGAGTCCCATGCATGGCTGATAAAGGGACACTAAAAATTGCCAAGAGAATCGTCAGTATTAAGAGAGAGAAGAGAGGGTGTAGCCCGAGCGGTCCCAATAGTATTCTGCACTGTCCCAAAGTCCACTGGTCCTTACCAAGTGAGACTGTCCCCCGGGGCTATGCCTCATCTGGAGACCTGTTGTACAAGCACTTATATACTGGTGTGGAACTAGGCAGCACAGCTCCCAACAGCTAGTTATCTTATCTTGGCTAGTGTTAGCCTTCTGAAAGAGCCATGCCTTGCCCCACTCTGAACTAACACGTTGTGATAATAAATAAAGACCTCTTAGAAGCTGTTACCTTAGCAGAACACTAGCTTCTGCCAAGCCAAGAGCTAAGGATGCCACCAGATAGCATTTTTGCCTACAGAAAAGCTTCCCCACTCTGAATACATCTGCCTCTCTGGTATACACACCAATGTATTTTAAAGTTGCCTTGATTCATGCATCTCCTTGCTCTGTAACAACAGAAAAACCTCGTGAAACTGCTTTCATGGTGGAACGTGGAATTTGGGGATAACCCAAATCTGTGTTCACTCACAATAGCTCCAAAATAAACTATTTCTCATTCCCTTCAAGATAAGAGCTCTGATTTTTAGGTCAACATGTATTTTAAAACCTATTTGTTCAAAAGGTTATTTAAAAAAAAAAACCTTGTTTTCTTGGTTCAGTTATATGCTCTGTCCAACTCTATATAATAAACACACCGAGCTTCCAGGGTGCTGCGGTTTCTCCAGCAGAGAGCACAGGCCACCAACCCCAACTCTCTGTCCGTCTTCCCATCTATGTTTGCTTTTTTTTTTTTCCCATTCTGTCTCTCCCCAGTCAGGTCCAAGTCCCTGCAGACATGCATGGATGCAGCACTGGAGTTTACCTTTTCAACTAATAAAAATGTCCTCTTTGAATAAATATTGGCTTTGCTTGACTTTTAAACCTTTCCTGCCTTTTAGTTCCTTAATTGGCAGAGAAGACAATCCTGTCCCTAGACTGTATCACACACAATTAAACACAACTGTGCTCACTTCGACGAGATTGTCACTCTCTCCTCATTCTACATGTGCCCTCGGCATAGAGGTCTCCATGTGAAGCCTTCACACGGGAGTGGGCCATCCTTCTTCTTGCCCACCTTTCGTACTATGCTTCCCCATGTTTTCAGGATCTTTAGCTTGGATTTTTCAGATCTTCACAGCACTGTAATTCTGTCCTGAGAGGGAAAGCCTATTTTCAGTGAGCAGGAGATGCTCTGCTTCCTTCCGGCACCTAGGACTTTTCAAGCTTGGCCAAGGGAGCAAGATCCTTTGTCTTGGGGAAAAGTGACCTGGCTCTCTTACAACAGAGTCCACATCCCTAAATCTGCTTTCATCCTCAAAGAGAAAAAAAAAAACAAACCATAGTTATCAGGTCAATATTGTTCATGTACACACACACACACACACACACATACACACACACACACACACACACACACACACACACACACACTGTGATCTAGAGCATGAGCTCAGCAAAACTCTCAAGCAGGAAGAGTTCATTACTAAAACCCTCTCACTTGCCCCTTCAGACTGTCCTCTATGGTCCCCAGACCAACGCTGAAAATGTCTTCTGTCCCTCCTGAGCATGGAAACAATCACAGCTAATTAGTAGCTGGGGTAGCCAACTGTGACCAAGACAGGAAGTGTGAATGTGGATGCCAGCCCCTCTCCAGAGGAAGAAAGAAGCTAGGGAGTGTATGTTAGTAACGGCAGTAATTGCTCATCATCTACTTACCTGTTATTTCCTGAGGACTTTGAAAGCTTCCTACCCCTCTGCCTTCACCCTATAGAAAAGGCAGCTATCATCGAACAGTGAAAAATTGATTCTGCCTCTAGGTGTTCGCACTTAGCTAGGGGATCCAGGGGCAGCGTTAGATTTGCATTTCTATCGCTCCCTCTCCAGAGCTGATTACAGTACCCAGGACTTCCCAATTGCCCCATTAGTTTTCATAACCACCTCTGGCTTCTCGCGGTCCTAATCAAACTCCATTTTGGAAATGCTAGTCATTGCTTGTGACTTGTGAAAGTTTTTGCTTTCTCCCTGTGTGAAGTTTTAGAAAATGGTTTATTTTCCCCTCTAGGCTTATTTTACTTAGCGGAAGTCACTGGAGACAGCATAAACTTTGCATTTTCATCAGACCGCTTTCAAATGTGCTGGTACTGCAGTTGAATTTCAATGATTCGTTCGATGATTGCAGTAGAGAGTATGAAAACGCCCACTCCCAGAGCTATCCTGTTGGTAGAAGTCCAGACATTGCAGCACTCACTACGTACTTATCTTCAAGACATGCACTGACTCCTTTTTCCTTTCACAATTATGAGGACTCTCATTTGGGTACAGCATCTATGTCTGCAACCAAAATCAAACAAAGTATTTCGGGGGGCTAGGACTAGGGCTCTGCAAGGTAAGTTCGAGTTGTGAATGGTCGTGAATATCTGAAACCCCAGCACTAGGGATGGAGACAGGGGCTTGCTGGCCAGCCAGTCTAGCTGAAATGATGAGCTCCAGGTTCACAGGAAGACCATGTCTCACAAAAATAAGGTGGAAAGACAATTGAGGAAGACATATTGATATGAACCTCTGACTTCCACATGGGTAAGCATACCTACCCACATGCATCCAACACACACACACACACACACACACACACACACACACACACACACACGCACGCGCGAGCACACACACGTATGCATGCATGCACACACACATGCATACACACACACAAATATTTAAAAGAAGAAGTTGATAATCCAACTGGGACTCGAGGAAATCATATATTGTGGTTAAGTAACACTACAAAATAATCATACCCAGCTATGATGTCTATGAAACACAACAATGACCAGCATAGCACCATAACTCTAAGGGTGTTGTGGTGGCATGCACACCTAGGCAGTAACCAACTGCTGTGGCTATCGCTCTGTATGCTGTGAATGTGTTGCTAAATAAAGTGCTAATTGGCCAGTAGCCAGGCAAGAAGTATAGGCGTGACAAAGAGAGAGGAGAATTCTGGGAAGTGGAAGGCTGAGTCAGGAGACGCTGCCAGCCACTGCCGCCATGAGAAGCAAGATGTAAGATTCCAGTAAGCCACAAGCCATGTGGCAACTTATAGATGAATAGAAATGGGTTAATTTAAGATGTAAGAACTAAGCCGGGCGGTGGTGGCGCACGCCTTTAATCCCAGCACTCGGGAGGCAGAGCCAGGCGGATCTCTGTGAGTTCAAGGCCAGCCTGGACTACCAAGTGAGTTCCAGGAAAGGCGCAAAGCTACACAGAGAAACCCTGTCTCGTTTAATGAAAAAAAAAAAAAGATGTAAGAACTAGATAGCAAGAAGCCTGCCACGGCCATACAGTTTATAAGTAATATAAGTCTTTGTGTGCTTATTTGGGTCTGAGCAACTGTGGGCCCCTGGCAGGACTAGAGAAAACTCCAGTTACAACCAACAGCTCTCTAATTGGAATTAAGACCCACTGGACAAGTGGGAAACCATGTTTGGTACTAGAAACCTAGCCCACTACTCAGGGCTAGTAAAGTCATGGATCGTGGAGAACCAATAAGCATTACTTTCCTAAACTATCATAACCCCTAACTACATTTTAAATATTTATCCTTATACCCACAGATAAGTACAGGTCTCACCCCTCATTCAAGATATATCTCCTTGTAACTGACAGAGATCATTACAGAAAAGTACAATCAATCAAAATTCAGAGAACCAGTGAATGACCATGTGGTACCTAGCCCCAACTGATATATCTACAAAATAACTCCTGTACCTAAAGCTCAAGGATCATAACAAAACATGAGGCAGAAAAATTATAAGAGTCAGAGGATCAGAGAGTTTGCTGTGAGATTTTGTTTCCTATCAATGTCAGAGAAGCTACATCCACAAAGGCTCATTAATATGGCTGCCTATATAGATTTCAACAAGGACAACAATAATAGCCTTGCTAACATGAAAGGGGAAAATCTCATGGGTCCTCAGCTCTAGACACAGAACTACAGGCAACTAAGGAATGCTAAGAGTAGGAGAAATAGTCTTCCCCAGGGAAAAGCCTTCAAATTGGTTATCCAATACCAAGTGGTCGGCTCTGAAATCATACACATACAAGTAGCATTATATGGACTGAGCAGGTTCTATTTATATAATTGGGAGATATACACAGTGTGTGTGTGTGTGTGTGTGTGTGTGTGTGTGTGTGTGTGTGTGTGTAACAACAATTAAAAAATTAAAAAGTAGAGGCCGTGAATTTGAGAGAGAACAGGAAGGAGAGTGCATGGGAAGTTGGAGGAAGGAAAGAGAAGGGAGAAAATGATGTAATTATATTTTCATTATAAAAATATTTTTGAAGGAATGTAACTGCATCTTAAGCAAACTCTCCAGGATTTCCATGTCCACTCCAAGCAATGTGGCTTGTGGATCTTCAGGACTAACTCCTGTGCTGGTCAACAGTCACAGAGGGAACCAACTTCTCTTTCGGTGCCCTAGTTTGGCTCTGTGGTAGATTTTAATTGTTGCCATTTCCAGCTTTATGGCCCATCTTCTTCAGATTTGACTGGAAATTATCTCACACTGGAATCGAAATGCTTGTCTGTTCTCCCGGATGTTTTGCCTCTTTCCTCTGTTTTCCTCGTTTGCCAGTCTCCGGCCATCTGGATTTCTACCCAGCCTAGAACAACGAGCTTACCTCCTTGTGACAGCCTTGCTAAGATCTCCAGTCCCCTGCTTCTGCTGCCTTCCATTCACACACCTCACACCCCCGCCTGGAGCTCCTTGTAGCATGAATCCTAACTGGTCTTAATAAGAAAAACTCAGAGCCAGATATCGGGGTAAATGCTGAAAGATCACAGAAGCAGAGCAGCCATCCACTGGTTTTTACCTTTGTGAAATCCTCAGCTAAAAGGGGTCTGAGCTCCTGTTTCCACACATCTTATATTCCTCTCTCTGCCCAGCCATATCCCTTCCTGTCTCCACCTCCCTAGTGCTGGGATCAGAGGTGTGTGCCACTGCTGCCTGGCTGTGTTTCTGTTTTAGACTGGATCAATCTTGTGTAGCCCAGGGTGGCCTTGAACTTCTGAACTTCCTGCCTCCTCCTCCCAAGTGCTGGGATTAAAGGTGCGAGCCACCTGCCTGGCCTCTATGGTTAACTAGTGGCTAGCTCCACCCTTTGATCTCCAGGCAAGATATATTTGTTAAAGCACAAGCAAAGTATCACCACAGTTCCTCTCGTTTTTGTCCTCTTTTGATGCACACGAGTCCTTGGGCTCAGGCAGAAAGCACACACATCAGAGTAGTATGTACCAACACTGATTCAGGGGCTCCCAAATCAGCATTCTGCACAGGGGCACAGTGCATTGGTTATTAGCAACTAACTACACACTCGTTGTGAAGAAGTACTCAACAGAAAGCCTCTTTTTTTTTTTTTTTTTTGGCTTTTTTTCGAGACAGGGTTTCTCTGTGTAGCTTTGCGCCTTTCCTGGAACTCGCTTTGGAGACCAGGCTGGCCTCGAACTCACAGAGATCTGCCTGCCTCTGCCTCCCGAGTGCTGGGATTAAAGGCGTGCGCCACCACCGCCCGGCCAACAGAAAGCTTCTTAAAGAAGGAAGGTTCTATCTGTCTCCCAATGGGAGGTGATATAGAATCATGGCAGCAAGAGTGTGGTAAAGGTAACGGGTGGCTGTGTAGCATCAGGAACATGTGGTAGGAGTATGCATTCCCATGTTCATATTTCCACAGACCCGGATGGTTGCTGCAGCCTGCCTCTTGGTGACTCACTTCCTCCAGATATACCACACTTCCTAAAGGTCCCAAAGTCTCCCCAAATAGCAACCCCAGCTGAGGACCAAGTGTTCCAACACACAAGCCTTTGAGAGACATTTCACAGTCAAATCATAGCACAAGGCACGTCTTCTTGTTTGTTATCAGACCCACCTCCTCCTGGCTCCTCAAACACGCTTGCTCTCCTTGCACCTTGCTTGCTACTCTTACCGCATCTGCCCTCACTCTCCACTACACCCCATGCTGGGAGATCTCCCGCCCCACACCTTGTCAGGGTTTATCGTAACCCTTCCAAGATGGCCTCAAACTCACTATGATGTTGGACTTCCTGATCCCCCTGCTTCTACCTCCCAAGTACCTAAATTACAGGCCGGCCCGACGATGCCCAGTTTATGGGATGCTGTAGGTTGAACCCGGGCTTTGGGCTTGCTTAGTAAACACTCTATCGACCACGCTGCCTCTCCCCAGCTCTGCTTCTTATTATACTCCACTAATCATCTAAACCAGGAGTCGTGTTTGCTAGTCCTTTCTCATTCAGTGCTGCCTCCATCTTTACAAGTCTGTGCTGTGGGATGCTCTGTATGTTAAATGTGTTGCTCTGATTGGTTAATAAATAAAACACTGGCCG
>CABHPP010146503.1:0-13736 GCA_902168425.1 Peromyscus attwateri | reverse complement strand
AGAGAGAGAGGAGAATTCTGGGAAGTGGAAGGCTGAGGCAGAGAGACGCTGCCAGCCGCCGCCATGAGAAGATGTTAAGATACTGGTAAGCCACAAGCCACGTGGCAACTTATAAATTAATAGAAAATGAGTTGATTTAAGGTATAAGAACAGTTAGCAAGCAAGCCTGCCACGGCCATACAGTTTGTGAGCAATATAAGTTTCTGCGTGTTTACTTGATTGAGTCTGAGCAGCTGCGGGACTGGCGGGTAAGAGAGATTTGTCCTGACCGTGGGCCAGGCAGGAAAACTCTAGCTACAAGTCTATTTCTATTCTCCTTGTCCTGGATCTCCACCCCTGGCATCAGCATAGTAGGATATGTATTTTTCTCTGCGTGAAGGTATTTGAAGCATCAGTTTACCCTTAATCATTACTGCTTGACCCCTCATTCCTCCCTTATCACACTGCACTCCATCAGGATCAGCATCCTCAGAACATCCCCGGAAAGAAGTCCAAATGCCTCTCCCTCCTAGAATAACTGAGCAGCTCTCTTCCATGATGATCATTGCTCTTTATGTGATCCTTGTCACACTACCGTTCCTTGCTCTCTGAAACACCATCCTTTCCCATGACACCTGCATCTCTGACCATGGTTACTCTGTCTTTCCCAGTGCTCATCTTCCTGGAAACAGCCAGAGGGGACCTCCAGTGCGGTCTCACCAAAGGATCATCCACATACTAATAACTCATCAATCTTCGTATCTTCTGGGATTCATATAAATATATCTATTTGTCTGCAGATACCTAAGCCTCACTTAAAACTCAACTTATCGCTTTCTCCAAAAGTGGCTCTAATTCCTCTTTATAATGAATAGCACTAGGACATAGTACCATCTAATACAAAACCACAAACTTGGAGTCACACGTTTTTCATTGTTTTGTTTTTAAGGTTTCTTTATTTTGCTTTGTTTTTGTGAGGTGGTTTTCACCCAGGTCAGGCTGGTCCCAAACTCACCATGTATCCAATGATGGTTTTGAACTTCTGACCCTTCTGTCTCCAACTCCCAAATGATAGAAGCAGAAGGAGTGTATCACCACCCTCATCTGAGACTAATCCTTGGCTTTTCTTTTTTTTTTTTCTTCGTTTTTTAAAATTTTATAATTTGATTTAGTTTTACATGTCCTCCCTCCTCCCGCACCCTCCCCCCCCCACCCTCACCCCAGCCCACCCCCCATTCCCATCTCTTCCAGGGCAAGGACTCCCCTGGGGATTCATTTCAAGCTGGTAGATTCAGTCCAGGCAGGTCCAGTCCCCTCCTCCCAGGCTGAGCAGTGTCCCTTCATAAGCCCCAGGTTCCAAACAGCCAGCTCATGCACTAAGGACAGATCCTGGTCCCACTGCCTGGATGCCTCCCAAACAGTTCAAGCTAATCAACTGTCTCACTTATCCAGAGGGCCTGATCCAGTTGGGGGCTCCTCAGCTATTGGTTCATAGTCCATGTGTTTCTACTAGGTTGGCTATTTGTCCCTGTGCTTTTTTCCAGTCTTGGTCTCAACAATTCTCACTCATTCAATCCCTCCTCTTTCACGCCAATTGGATTCCTGGAGCTCCACCTGGGGCCTGGCCGTGGATCTCTGCATCCGCTTCCATCAGTCATTGGATGAGATTTCTAACATGACAGTTAGGGTGTTTGGCCATCCTATCACCAGAGTAGGTCAGTTCGGGCTTTCTCTCGACCATTGCCAGTTTGACTTTTCTTTTATCTCATTACTAATTGATAACATTTCACTTATATAATGTATCTCCAATCTTCTTATTTTTTTCCCATCACTTCTGACTTAGCTCAAGGCTCCATATCCATCATTTCATTATTGAAAATTTAAAACAAAGCCATTTCTTACTTATTTATTTTTTACTTATGTGTGTGTATCTGTATGTGCAAGTATGTTTGCTCATAGAGGCCAGAAGACACACCAGATCTCCTGGAGTCATGGGTGTTTGTGAGCTGTCCAACATGGATTCTGGGGTTTGAATTCCAGTTCTCATGTTAGGGCAGCAAGTGCTCTAACTGCTGAGCATCTCTCTAGATGCCTCACTATTGAATCTTTAAGAAAAAGGTCTCAACTGGGCTTTCTAGTACAACACAGGTGAGTTGACTTCTTAAGGTCCTAAAGAGATGGCTTGTGTAAGGAGGAGGCTACCAGCTTTCATTCAAGGTAAAACTGAAAGCTGACATTACTCACTGAGTGATGATTTGGTAGTAGCCTCCACAGTTGCAAGTTTTGAAGTGGATGGAGAGGAAAGGAAGAATGTTGTGGAACAATCTTTTTGTACACTGTGAAGATATGTTGCTCTTACTGGTTTAATAAAGAGCTAAATGGCCAATAGTTATGTGGCAACATATAGATTGATAAAAATAAGTTAGATTTTTTTATTAATCTACATGTGTAAGAGCTAGTTAGTAACAAGCCTAAGCTATCAGCTGAGCTTTAAAAGAAGTCTCCGTGTGGTTATTTGGAAGCTGGCTGGTGGGACAGAATATTCCGCCTACAGAAGGGCAGAGAGGTAAGAAAGGGGTCTAACTGATCTTACCTCTAGAACTGTCTAGAACTCTCCAGCCCATCACCTACATTGTAGCCAGTTCACTTCTTCTAAATCACGAGTCTATTTCTGTTACTTCTTTACTTAATGAGATTGGTGGTTCTCTGGTGTTTTAGGATAAAGTCTGAAGTCTATCATGTCTCTCGAGGCTTTTCTTCATCAAGGATCTGTTTAACTCTCCAGCCTTGTTTCTCACCAGCCTCTCATTATGCAGCCAATCAGAATGGAAGAGATCCTACGGGCTCCATCGACTTTTTTTGCCTATAGCTCTTCATACATAATCTTCTTTCTGAAATTTCTTTGTCTGAGAAATCCTTGATGACTCACTGGACTAGAAATCTCTTACATGCCCATCCATGCTGTCCTCTGTTTCTACCTGCCTGAAATCTACTCACTGACTCCCTCGCTGTACCGGGAGCTGCTTAGAAGCAAATGTTGAATTGTACCCCTTTATAATGTCTCCAGAATCTAGCATGTTTTCTAATACATGGTTAGTTCTCAAAAGTATTTGTTGAATAAATAAAAGATTAGATGATGCTGAAGACATTTAAAGGGGAATAACAGCCAGTACTTATGGAGAATTTACTACATGTCAGGCTCTACCCTAAACCCTTTAAATGGAGTATCTCATTGAATTATTACCAAAGACCTGCAAGAGAAGGACTATTGTTATCTCCCATCTTACAGATGGCACCCAGGCGCTCTGCTAACCTGCCTGGTGTCCCACTGGGCTGCAGTCATTAGAAAGATGATTCCGAGAGAGCTCCCAACACAGATTTGCTCCCTATGAAGAGAGCACCATTGTGGAATTATTGGTTACAGATGATGTCACGCTGCTTGCAGCCCCTGTCATCAAGTCCAAACAGCCCCTGAAGAGCACTGAAGGTGCCATCTGAAATTATTTTGCTGAATGACCTCTCTAAGGACCCAGATTTGAGAGAAGCAAAAGCCAGGAAAGCTGGGAATTCGATCAGGGTAATTCTTTCTAAGGTCAAGGGGAGTCGGCCCCGGTTCTAAGCCCCAGTTCATGACAACTAACTTTCCGATTGATTTTTGCTTTTTCCTATCTGAGCTTGGAAATTACTTCCATCACAGAACACTAAATTCACTTTTCTCAGGCTTCACTACCCAAGGGGAAAAAAAATTCTACTTCCAAATTAAAAAGAAGAAAAAAAAATCTTTGTCGCAATGACAGAAACCTCTATGCTCTCCCAAGAGAGTGGGAGCCTTGCTCTCACTGCACCCCCCCCCCCACATGGCTGCTTTGATATCTACAGCCCCAGAGCTTGAGCGAGCTAATTTTTCTGTCTATTCAAGTTCCAGGGTGATTTGACTACAGGTAATTCTGTAAGCTCACCCTGTTGTTTTTGTGTAGGTATTAGGACTCAGCACCTACCTCGCACTCACGTCTGATACTCAGTAAGAACTTTTCTGGAAGCCAGGAAGTAATCCTGTTCCCTCCTCTAAGACTTTTTCCTGCCTCTGCTCACTGACCCATTTCTTTCCCTTGCTTACCATCAAATACTAGGAAGTAGTCTCCCCACAGGTCTCACTCTTTTCTCATCTTCTCTCCATTTCCCTAAGACAACTCCACATAGAGTCTTGAGGCTATGAACTGTTCCTTGGAGTCCTTGACTGTGCCCCTTTCCTGCTCTCCAGATTTCTTGTGTTTTGAACCTGGTATTCAAGGCACTGTCTCACCCAGGTCCTCTCATGGTGGGTTTTGTTGTTTTATGTGTTAATTTTAAATTCTTAATTTTTTTTATAATTTTAATGTATTATTTATTTTTATTATGTATCTGTATATCATATGGTTTATAATTTTTAAATTTTATTTATGATTATTATTGCACTGTGCATGTGAAGATGCATGTGCACATACGTGTGTGTGTGTGTGTGTGTGTGTGTGTGTGCAGTTTCACATGCTACAGTGTGCATGTGGAGGTCAGAGGATGACTTTAGGGAGTTAGTTCTCTTTGTGAGACTCAGAGATCAAACTCAACTCATCAGGGTAGAGGAGCTAGCTACTTTTGCCTCCCAGGCCATCTTGCCATTCCTGTTTTTTAATGCTTCTGTCGTGCTGGGAAGTCATACCCACAGCCTTGGGCATGCTAAGATAAATGTTGAGGTGAACGATACCCCCGGTCCTCCAAACATCTCTATGTACCTTCTCAATGCCATGTGTTTGTTCATTGTGTTCATTGCTTTGCCTGTCACTGTGATAAAATGCCTGGCGGAAACAAACTAAGGGAGGAAGAGTTTGTCTGAGCTCACAGTTTCGGGGGCTTTGTCTATCATGGTCAGCGCATTGTTTCTAGGCCCAGCTTGAAGCTGAACATCATGGCGATGGGAGAAGCAGGTGGAGGGGAGAGGCTACTTGACTCATGGTGGATAGGAAGCAAACAGATAGGAAGGGAACAGGGGAGACAGACAGCCTCCCGTGACAGACCAACTTCTCCCAACGAGGCCCCACCTTTTGTAATTCCACTGTATCCCAGCAGCCTACTCAGATTTCAAATCCATCGATGAATTAAACCATTCCTTAGGTCAGAACCCTTATGATCTAATTGTTTCTGTCTCCATGTGCCTTAGTAATTTCCTAGGCATCTCTTAGTCTAATTAGGTTGACAACCAAGATTGGTCACCACGTTCCCGATTTGTCCACTGCCTGGAATACCCTTCAGAACTCATTTACCAAGTAAGGTCTACCAACAAAGGCAGAGCAAGCAGTTCAGATGAATCTTTCTTCAGGAAATAATGCGAAACGTGGATGAAATGCAAAACCAGCATATTAAAAGCACATCAAAGACCTGAAGAGGTGGTGAAGAACAGCTGCCTAAACGAGGCAGTGGAGAGCACATCTCTTGCTATCGCTTCTGCCCTGCATCATTTGCTGGTGTGGAAGAGACTGCTGCATTGCTGGTCTGTGATTCTGGGAATCTTTCAAAAGCTGAAAGGACAAAAGACAGACAAGTGGAAACCCACTAGTCAGTGACAAGCTACGGACTACAGCACAGTCTGTCAGAGAGCTGGAAGTAAACCAGTCCTCAAATGGTCATCTACCTGTTCAGCCAAGGAAATGTGAAGCCCTGAATTTGCCTTAAGGTTGTTTACCCAGAATACAAGCATTTCCAAGGAGTAGAGCAGAAGCAGGCAAACTAACATCCCTGGAAGAAGATAAAATCATGTGAGGTCATATATATTTATACAAGCAATTGTTCAAGTCCAATGATCTACATATAACCAAAGAGACAGACACGCTTTCCATGATCCAGCAGTCAGCATTTGACTTTGATAACTCAAGAGTTCATGGTGGATATCAAGAGAAGCCTCTCGTGAATTGAAAAGCATGTAGACCCCCTAACAATAAGGTAGAAAAACTGGGTAATAGTAACCAACTCAAAAGCAGGCTTTAAGACAAATAATGGGAGTGAAGCAGAGGCACAAATCCAAGCTGTTTGCCTTTGAAAGAGATGCTTGGATGTCCCCTTAACAATTTATTTTCTCTCCGTGTGTGCTCATGCTTTAATTAAGATTTCTACTGTAATGTGTGTGTGCGCGCGCATGTGCAAGTGTGTGAACACATGCATGCACGCACATGTTTGAAAGACTTGCAGATTGGCAAGAGCCTGATGTTGAGAAGTGGGCCCTGCACCTGCAGCTGGAGCTGTGGAGAACTGCTTACCACCGGAGCACACTTTTTCACACCCAAAGCAAAGCCTGATGCCAGTGGTAAGGCAAACCTAGGAGACAGTTTAGTCCTCTGGGATATCCATTTGGTTTGGGCTATGCACATACCCACCTCTTAATAATGCACTCCACAGCCTAGCTCCTTCACCAGTATGCACTATGCACATACACCCCTCCCCAAACAATGCATCTAGCAAACTCAGAATCCCCCAAACTCCTGTGTACACTGGACTACACGTACTCTCATCTCTGAGCAATCATGTGTTTCCCAACCCTTGGTGACATTAAAATTTAGATAGAGTCAGTACAAGTGTGTTCCCAGTGTATCCAGGCATGAAGACTAGAAAGGCCAATCTGGTCTGAACTGGTTTAAGATGTAAGTGCAGGAAGGCAAAACTGTGTCCTCTAGTAACCTTTGGAGGAGCATCTTATTCTTTTATGTCCATGTTTAACTGGGCATGTGAATGTTTAAAAACAAATGCACTGTAGGAAAGGAAATGTACAGAGGGATAAATAAATGGATATGCCAAAACAGAACATGAATTTGAGAAAGAGCAAGAGAGGGGGTACGTGGGAGGGTTGGAGGGAGGGAAGAGAAGGGAAATGATTCGTTATAGTCTCAAAAACCAAAATATTATTTAAATAAAAAAAGGAGAGGGAAAAAGAGCACATACATTTTGAGATGTAGATGTCAACTTGACTGGCTGGTAAAGTGTCATTTCTGGGTTCTTCTGTGAGGGTGTTTCTGGGAAGGACTGGCATTTGAGTCAGTGGACTCAATGGGGAAGATCTACCCTCAGTGCAGGTGGGAACTGTCTCATTAGCTAGAGTACTGGGAAGAATGAAAAGCCAAGAAAAGTGGGGGTTACTGTCTCTCCTGGAACTGGGACATCCTTCTCCAGCCTTAAAACAGCACCGCTCCAAGGTCTCCGACCATTGGTCTCCCAGGCTCTTACCAATGCTCTGTTTATCCCTGGATGTACATGAGCCAACTCCAATAAATCCTGTCTCAAAAAAAAAAAAAAAAAAAGGATGCATGACCTAATCTATGAGTCCAAGTAGAGTCACCCAAACTCTGCTCCATAGTAACCAGACCCTCCTTCCTTTAGGTCCCATAAAAAGAGCCCAGGCTATCCTCTGGGACCTCTAAGTACTCTCATTCATGAGGTCCACTGCCACCCTTTGGCAGTGTATGCTACTATCACTCTGTTCTAAATAACAGTATCTTGATACTTTCACCAATCTGTGTAGATGAGAAACTGGAAACACATGGCTAGGTCCCAACCCCCAGTAACATGGGGCATCAGTGACAAGAGATTCACTTCTCATGGAAAAGCTCTGAGGAGCACCTAGACACTGGGTCCTCTATGGAACTATGCCTCTGAGATTAGAAAGACCACACACCAAGCAGAAAAAAAAAAAAAATAGACTGACTGAGGCAGAGGCGTAATGCCAGAGGCACAAGCCCTGGGCAGTCTAGAGAGCCCTTGATTCTTTCCCCATTCCTAAGGAAATGCAGAGGGGTGCTGTGAGTTTCTCCATTAAGGTTTTAAAAGTACCAGTGAAATTTTGCTTCCTCTTGGAGTCCGTCTCTTTGACATATATATGCGCGCGCGCGCACACACACACACACACACACACACACACACACACACACACCAGCCCTAACAAGAAGAGTCGCTTTTTCATATAAGCTCCTGTCTCTCTCCATACCATCCCCTGCGAATGTTGATACAATATTTATTAAGGCTTAAATAGCGCTGTTAAGTGCACACACTGATTTAGAATGATGGATTGTGTCATTCGAAGAACAGGAACTCAGCCGCAGGGAAGGGATCCCCAAAGGATAAGTAGATACATCATTAGCTAAAGACTCAAGCTAGCAGATGCCACCAGCAGAAAAGAACTATATTTTTAATTAGCCCTTTCTTTGCAGCTATTGTTAACACTGAGTTTTCACAAATATATTTCCAAAAATTTAGATGTAAAGTGATATACACAAAGCTAAGACATTCAAATTGTGTAGGCTGCCATTAAAGGAGCTGTCTGTCCCCACCCAATTCCATACTTCAGAGAGTGTCCTCATAATCTTTTGATTTTAATTGTTCTGTGATGTTACCACCATAATTCTTTTGTTCCGATCAGGTCTGTAGCCCAGGTTGGCCTTGAACCTGAGACCCTCCTGCCTCAGATAACTAGCACACTTCGCTATACTAAGCTACCACCATCATTGTGTATAACATGTTGAGATCCCAATTCCTAGACTCACCATCAATAGGTAATATCAAGTAACTTCCATTCTACTGACAGAATTTAGTTTACTTACGTTCACAACCACCTCTGCCTGTTCTTAGTTTTGGTAATTATATCAAGTGTGCTTAATATTTTGAGTAGTTATCACTATCCTCTCAAGTAAAATACACACCTCCATACTTTTAAATTATACACACACAACCTTTGGTCTTGATTCCACTGATTTTACACCCCATCTCTTCTCTCATCTGAAAGGAAAAGGAAGGCTGGCAAGAAGGCTCAACACGCGAGGTGCCCGCTGCCAAGCCTGACGACCTTCCTTCAGTTCCCTCCCTGGGACGCACGGTAGAAGGAGACAAAACTAACTCCTAAAACTAAAATGAAGAAAGTTATACCAGAGTTGTTGCCTTCCCCGTTTCTGTTCACAACTTGCATTCTACCAGTTGGAGCATCTCTCTCTCTCTCTCTCTCTCTCTCTCTCTCTCTCTCTCTCTCACACACACACACACACACACACACACACATACACACACACACACACACCACACACACACACACACACACACACACACACAAACTTATATGTATGCATATAAATGTAAAAAATATTTAAAAATTAATCTCCATCATGAAGAATTAAAGAGCGTGATCAAGAAGGACCCTTAAAGGCGGATTAAAGGGCTTTTTGTCTGTTTGTTCATTTCATGTATGTGGGTGTTTTGCTTCCATGTATGTCTGTGTACCACGTGGGTGCTTGGTGCCCATGAAGGTCAGAAGAGAGGTGGAGGTCCCTGACTGAACTGGAGTTACAGATGACTGTGAGCTGCCACGTGGGTGCTGGGAATTAAACTCTGGTCCTCTGGAAGAGCAACCAGTGTTCTTAACCACTGAGCCATCTCTCCAGTCCCTTTCTAAGATTTTCGGTCACCTTTCTGACTCTGGAGTGTGTCTGTTAAACAGAAGCTCACTCTGTCATGCTGTATGATGTCTGTCCTGCTGTGGAACTCTACTGAGAGACTGCACTTTTAAGAAAGTCTCATCAGCCCCTAGACATTGGACATCTCAGCCCCCAGAACTATGAGTAATAAACTTAGCGTCTTTATAAGACACCCAGTCTGGGGCACTCAGTTATAGCAACAGAAAATGGGCTTGCACTCTGATCCTACACAAGTACTTCCTGGAAATCAGGACTCAGAAAGGAGTGCTTGGAAGGCCATATCCACGTGTTCAGTCCCTAGGCTGCTCTTTTATTCCAGACTACCAAGGCCTCTGGGTCCATTCCTGGGTCTGAGTTCCCGCCTGGCAAGAGTACACATGCCTGCATTGCACTAAAGCCCCAAAGTGCCCAGCACACTCCAGGCCCAAGCCATCTCCAAGGGGCCCTAGGGTCCTGCCGGAGAAGGAGAATGGCAGGAAGCCATAATATATTAAAACGGCGGATTAAAACAAACCAGAGCATTTTGGATCACATTACACATCATTTTCCTCATGTGTGACAACAGGGAAAAAAATCAAAGGCGGCAAAAGACAATTGCTGACCATAATGGTCTAATAACTTGGTGATAAAAGTGCTTGTGGGAGCGTCGTGGGAGGAGGCTGCTCCTGGCTCGGGAATCGGAGCTCTGTCAGATCCACAGCGGCGTGCTCAGAGGCATTACTGCTTAAGTGCTCGTTGAGGACTTCCTCAAAACACAGCACGACCACTGGAGAGTCATAATTAGCTTCAATTGTGGGCCATATTCACACATTGCGCATCATCCTTAAAGATGACAGGGGAAAAAAAATCACTCAGGGCTAGGGAACGGGTCTTAGCCCTTTCACCACTGGAAAAAAATTTTTTTAAAAAGCCCACTTAATAATCTCCTGTCTGAAGACATAGCCTTCTGAATACTGAGTGATATGACTGTTTTGTTTCAAAACAGAAGAAACAAAGTCAGAACAATGGGAAGGCTGTGAACACAAGAAGCCGGCAATTTGCATTACCTCTGCAGACGCAGGGAGAGCCATGGGCAAAGAGAAACAAGGTATTTTTCTATCCAGGTGAAGTTAGTCAGAGAGACGATACAGAGCTAGCAGAATGTCCAGCTTGGTGTCCACGGTGACCCCTTCCTTTCTGTCTCCCGGAAAGATCGCAGGTTCATCGTTCTGTCTTCCCCTTCCCCTCATCTGGCCCCTGGTGGTTGCCCGCCGTGGTCCTTAGCTCACAGGCCTTCCTCCTGGGCACAGTCTTTATGTGCGCCACCGCCTCAGCAGAACCTCTCCAAACCACAGTTCAGCCCATTCCGATGTTGCAAAGCACTTGTCTCTCGTCCGGAGAAGACCCGTAAGCAGAGAACAAAACTTCTCGATAAGGCCTCAGTTTTTAATTCCTGTTCCTTGTTTTCGTTACCATTTACCTTATACATACACCCACTCCTGGTAAAAGAAACCAGTTCCTTCCCCGTGTTTAGAAGACTTGGGGGAGGCGGGGGAACAGCCTGTGATGTGTGTAGGGGCAGAGACACAGTTATGAAATAGGACAAGGTAAACAGAAAGACTTGCGACGCTCCCATTAGTTCAGAACCAAGGTGATCAACCCCAACCGCATCCTCATTCATATTTTCTTAAAGAAAATGACCATTGTTGTATTTTTAAAACAGCGGCAAGGAGTCACACCACACAACAGGGCCCGCGTAGGAGGTTTACTGAGGACAAGAGTGAAGTAAGAGAAAGAGAGAAGTGGGGGAGGGAGAGAGAGAGAGAGGGAGGGGAGTCCTTTCTTAAAGGGAACAGGAACATAGGATGACATCAGGACACTGGGTGGGCAGGGTATTATCTGCTTATTGGCCAGGATTCCAAGAAGTGGGTCTGAATGCCAACAATAATCACCTTGGCGTTCGTTTTCTCTTTTCCTTTCCTTATTAGCTACCAGAGCTCTTGTTGGGTGTTCCAGAGTTTGACACAGGTTCACATAGATATGAAGTCTATCACATTCTTTTTTAGTGAGAAAGCTAGGTAGTCCGCAAGAGGTGGTTATTCCTATCTTTCAGATTCTAAAGTAAGCACCAGTCATGAAGGAGGCTTCATCTGTCAGTGAGGAGGCGCCATTTGACTGTGCGTCTTCTGGTGGTGGGAAATACCAAAGTCCTCATCTCATATCATAAGACGAAATAAACTCCAAGCATATTGAAATTAGAATACTTTAAATGGGAGAAAATGATCAGAAAATGCAGCTAAATATTTATCTGACCCATGCGTTGAAAGCATAAAACAACACAGGAAGTCACAGAGCAGACTAGCAGATCACCCAAAGATTTTAAACATCTAGATGTAAAAAAACAAAAGCAAACAAAGACTGAAAAAAAATATTAGCCACACACCTGACAGGCGAAAGGTTAATATTCTTACTATGTAAGGCCTCTCTACAAATCAATAAGTGACAGAAATAGAAAAAAAAAATGGGTGAAGGCTATAAATGGATAATTTACAAACCAGGAAATATGCGTGTATGACCGAGCACATCTAAGAAGCCGTTTAGTCGCAAAAATAACCAAAGCAATGAATTGTAAATTCACCAGGTACAGCTTCCTGCTTATCAAACTGGTAAAAAAGAAAAAGAAATATCGATAGGAGCAGACAGCACCGAGGTGAATCCAGAGGGGAATGTGAACATGAGTCCTTCCCCGCAGTAGCCCAGCTGTACTGTACAGCCTGAGTCCTTCCCCGCAGTAGCCTGGCTGTACTGTACAGCCTGAGTTCTTCCCCGCACAGGCAGCCCGGCTGTACTGTACAGCCTGAGTCCTTCCCCGCACAGGCAGCCGGGCTGGCTGTACCGCACAACCTGGAAAAGCACTCGCTGCCTGATCTGCTGATTCTTCGTTAAGGACTTTATCCTAAAAAGCAATCAGAAACACAGTTTGAGATGTTTGTCAGAGATCTCAGAGAGCAGGTTAGATCAGTACAATATGGAGACAAGGTCAACCAAGAGAGTGGTGTAGACTGTGCTGGATCGCCAGCACTGACTATCACAAAGACATAGTAATTTTAGTGGCAAGGAGAAATACCAGTTAGGATAGTGTTAAATGAAACATGCTGGCTGCAAAATTGTGTATAGTATAAGATCTCAAGATCTCAAATGTATGTGCATACAACTTAGGGGGAAAACTGGCGAAATAAGGTGGTCATCAATGAGTTAAAATAGTAATATATTTTTATTTCTAATTTTGTACAGAGGCATTGTTTTATAATAAGAAAGAATTTCAGGAAAGTCTGTTTTTTCATATTAACATTACATTTATTTTAATTTTTAATTTCAAATATTTAACTGATAAGACTGGATAGATGGTTCAGCAGATGGAGGCCTTGTGGGCAGGCTTAATAGCTTAAATTTTTGTTTGTTGGTTTGTTTATTCTTTGTGTCTTCCACATCATGCATCTCCATCCCATTCATTTCTCTGTCCCTTCGTATCTACCCTCTGCCCTTGCAACCTCCCCTCCAAAATAAGAGAAAATAAAATTTTAGAAAGAAGAAAAATATCAATCTCATCATGGAGGCTGCAGTGTGATACAGTGAGTCACGCAGTAAACCCTTTTATCCATACGTCTTTTCTTGCAAGTGTTCATTGCAGAAAGTCATTGATCTGGTTCGAAGCCTCTGGTTTCTACTACGCTATTGATGCAGGGCCCTCACTGGGACTCCTCTTGGTTATCCTGCTGTTGCCCTGTCTGATAGCTTAAATTTGATCCCAGACCCCACAAGGTGGCAGAAGAGAAAATGATTCTCAAGAGTGGACCCCTCCACAAACATGCTGGAGCAGGCAAACGGCCCTTCTCCCGCATACATGCACACACCAAATAAATAAACAAAAGCTTAAAAAGTAGATTCAATTGACAGTAAAGATTAAATATATCGGCTGTGTATAACGTGACATTTCTCTACACATTGCACAGTGATTACCACAATCAAAGCAATTGACACAGTCCATCAGCACCATGCTCGAATCTCAAGACTTCCTCACTTCAGAGCTGGAAAGCATGAGCCCTTTCAAGCAGCATCTCCCCTTTTCCTCGGCCTATCCCAGGCCCGCTACCACTGCTCTGCCTTCTCAGACACTGCAGAAAAGCAGAAGCACACAGTATTCGTCAGATTTCTTTCAGGGAACATAATATCCTCCGGGCTCATCCATGGGGTCTGAAATAAGCATTCATACTTTTAATGGGGAAAAAAAAAAAA
>CABHPP010146502.1:24909-49355 GCA_902168425.1 Peromyscus attwateri | reverse complement strand
ACTTCTCCATCCTCAGATTCTTGCTCTGGTCCTAGCTGTCAGAGTCTGCAAATGTTTCCCTGAACTTCAGATTCCTGTATCTGCTTCAAATCTCTTCCTTCCTTCTAGTACAAAAATACTTCTTTTCTACACATCTTAAAAGTGGTGTCCTATAAACAGCCTTGTATTATTTTATCTTATCATTTGTACATTTCATTTCTAATGCTAAGTTTGATGTGTGTGAGGGGATATATGTTTGTGTGTTCATGTGTGTGCATATGTATGTGCAGGTCCACATTCACACATGTGTAGAGGCCATAGTAACATCAGATGTCTTCCTTCGTCACTGTCCACCTTACTGTTTGAGACAGGGCCTTCCCCTGACCCTGAAGCTCACTGAGTTAGCTAGAAAGTTGTCCTCAGGGATTGCTCTGGCTCTGCCTCCCTAGCACCAGAGAGACAGGCTTACGCTGCATGACTACATTATTATTATTATTATTATTTTTAAAAAACATGGTTTCTGGAAATCTGAACTCAGGTAGGAAGTCAAGTGCTTGACTACTGGGGACACCCCAGCCCCCAATTTAAACTTTTAAAATCTAACCTCACTTGAAGCTGTGGATTGAGAATATAAATTAATTAAGTCTAAAATAGTCTGGTTGGGAGAGGACCTGAATATTCATGAGAAAAGAATTTCAGACATCTTTCTGACATGGTGATTTTGAAAGAGGAGGACTGTGTACAAGGATAACTCTCGCAGAGAACATACAGTTCAGCTTCATACAGCAAATTCATTTTTCACTCAAGGCATTCAGATGAGTAAGAAGTCCTAACACAGGGAGCCACGTACCCTCCATCATCTAAAGGTCCAGAGGAACCCAGTTGTGATTTATTCTTTCCTAGAAGAAAGAAGCAACGTGTGCCCTGTTCCTAATTAGTTTGATTTAGAGCATCGTCAGCTTGGAAAATGCAAGGTGACTGGAGATTACCCCCAACAAGGCATCTTGGTTGTGTAACTAATATTTAATTCATTAAAATAGTGCCATTGTCTTCAAGATGTTTATAATCTCTTGAATCAAAAATGAGAGATAGTGGGAGCAACTTAGTAAAAATGACAACTTCTCAGGAAGCCAAGCAGCAGCCATCACAGAAGAGCAGCAGGTTGTTGAGTCGAAAGGATTGATTTACTCGGAAAGATGAGAAGTACCGGGTATATATATAGCTTGGCTAAATGAGAACTTTGGTGTCAGACAGGATGAACAGCCAAATTTGCTTCTCTGTAAGACTTTTTGAGACCAAGGATGCTCCATACAGGCGGAAGAATGTTTGCCAATACTATAAACCTTGCACATTTCTTGCAGATTTGCAAGTCAGCAGCACAGACAAACTTAGGACATAATGGACACTACAAATGTGACTCACCTCTACCTTTGTGATGTCATATATATAGACTCAGAAGGCTGTGGTGCCACAGTTACTTGCTTGAAAAGAATTCAAGAGTAGTGTGGTGGTATTGTGTTCCCCAAAATACTGTGCACCCTAATAAACTTATCTGGGGTTAGAGAACAGAAAAGCCGCTAGATACAGAGGCTAGAAAATGGTGGCACTCACGCCTTTAATCCTAGCATTCCAGAGGCAGAAATCCCTCTGGATCTCTGTGAGTTCAAGGCCACATTGGAAACAGCCAGGCATGGTGACACATGCCTTTAATCCCAGGAAGTGATGGCAGAAAGCAGAAAGGTATTTAAGGCGAGAGGACCAGGAACTAGAGCTGGTTAAGCTTTTAGGCTTTTGAGCAGCAGTTCAGCTGAGATTCATTCTAGATGAGAACTCAGAGGTTTCCAGCCTGAGGAAATAGGATCAGCTGAGGAATTGGAAAGATGAGGTGGCTGTGGCTTGTTCTGCTTCTCTGATCTTCCAGCATTCACCCCAATACCTGGCTCCAGGTTTGTTCTTATTAATAAGAACTTTTTAAGATTCCTGCTACAGAGTAGCACATGTGAACTACATGCTATGCTTAGAGACAGAATTAATAAAGAGATTGATCATAAAATGTGTTTAATGTGAACACTTTAAAATACAAAAGATAGGGCTGGCAAGAAGGTTCAGTGAGTGCCTGAAGCCAGCATGATAACCTGAGTTTCATCCCCAAAACCCACATGATAGAAGGAGAGAGCTGACTCCTGCAAGTTTTCCTCTGACCTCCTCATGTATGACATATGGTACATGTATGTGAACATATATACATGTGTGCCACATACAAAGAGAGAATTGGTCTTTAAATTTTTATAACATTTATGTATAAAGAAATAAATATGAAAGATGCTTAGAAAACTGATTTGTATCCAGTTTAAGGTTCACCAAAGCCAAATTATTGTGAGCTGGCAGGTAAATATTCAGTAACTTATGTCAGCAAGAAGATCCTTTGGTTGTGTAATGTTAAAGAGGTCCAGAGCCTGTGTAGGAGCATCCATGCTCCCTAAGACACAGGCGCCTCTGGGTCCTTGAAAACTGGAGTACCGAGTACTCATATTTGCTGCTTTCCCAGAAGTGGCTTACCAGAGTGGAAAACTTTCTATGCATTTGAGTAACCAAGTCACACTTCCAGATGATGGGGATGCCCCAAACATGGCCAAGTTTCTGTGGTGAGTGACTCAGAAGAGCCCACGAGGACTTTCACTGAAAGAAATTAGTTGTGGGGCTGAGTGAATTCACCAGGTGTCTCCACCTTCCAGAACATCTATGTGCTGTGACTGCCTTTTTCATGAGTAAGAGCAGAAGCCACATTCCCCTCACCACTGTGACTGTTGAACACTAGAGAAACATCATGCTTCTTAAAGGAAAATTGCTCCAAAATGTCTCTCTTTTTTCAACAAATGGGGACATGAGCATCATTGTACCTGAACTGGAGTTATCTTAAATACTGTTTTAACTGTACTTGCCTTTTCGTTGTTGCATTGGAATCGTGATGGTGGGGAAATAAATGTTTGTTTGGTTTTGTTTTTTCGAGACAGGGTTTCTCTGTGTAGCTTTGGTGCCTGTCCTGGATCTCACTCTGTAGACCAGGTTGGTCTTGAACTCACAGAGATCCTCCTGGCTCTGCCTCCTGAGTGCTGGGATTAAAAGCGTGCGCCACCACCGCCCAGCTTGAATAAATTTTTATATGACTATTTATACTTGTTTATGGATATAATTTATATATTTATACATGCATGCCTAGGCAAGAAACATATAAGTATGATTTTACAATAAGTAATAATTATTTGGACATAAGTATCATTTATCAACAAGATAACTTTAGTGACATTTTACAAAATCTGGTCTTACAGCCCAGGCTACTGTTCTAGAACATGAGACCTGCCCATGCTGACTTTGAACTTGCAATCCTACCTTAGTCTCAGAACTGAGGGGCTAGGGGTCTACACCATCACATTTGGCTTTGAATTAGACACACCAGAGTAGCCTCTTGTTCGTGGTGTGCTCTTACCTAAAACTGTAAGTGAATACTCACCATGTGTCAGTAACCCACGTATACATAATTTCCTCGGTTTGACATGGTTATTTGAGGACATTCTACATGAATTAAAATTTATATCATACTCAATAAGCGAACATATATCCGGAACTGCAAATCTGTTCCAAGTGTTTCTTAACAGACATATTCTATACAAATTAAAAGAAATATTCAATCAGATAAATGAAAATATATCCCTGAAACATAATTTTTTCCTGAGTGAAAAACTGAAATTTTGACTTTGTACATCTACTTGGTTCATAAATGTATCATTGGTTGACACATATACTGACATTTAATTTCAGTAAAAATGTATAGGCCTTCTCCTTTCTCAGCCCTTCCCACCAATTAGGGACTCTGCACCTCTCCATTCAGGTGTGCACTTGTCTGTGCGATGTTGGTATCAGCTGTCATGTCTGATACTGCCATGTGTCAGCATTTCAAAGACAGTGTGGACTATGAGTAAAATTGTTCTTAATGTGTTCTCAGTGCCAAATGAGAGAGGTTTTGATTTCCTCTGTCTTTCCTCTGAGACATTATAGCCATCTTTCATTCAGTGACAGGAGGAATTGTCCTTTAGGTGTAATTTCTGTTTCCAGCCTGATGTATTTCTCTTGTTTATGTTCTGTCTTTTCCCAGGTGTGTGCACATGCACTTAGTCATGCCTCAGCTGCTCTTCCTGCCCTATAAGCTGCTGTTGTCTGATGGGGGCTGATGAGGGTAGTGCGGCTGCTGTCACCACTGGAGTAAAAGAGAATTCTTCTATTCAAATGTTTGGCTTTTCTTTTAAAAATCTTACCTCCTCCATGAGTTTGGACAATCCTGTAAACAACTGTGATGATGAATTATCAGAGTGCTCCAGATCATACCAGGCACGATAGTCAAAGAGTATTTTCAGAAGTAGTTTTTACAGAATTTTGAATTCAGGTGTATGAAGGTCCCATGCTGGCAGATAAGCCAGACAGTACTGTCTTCCTGCAAGCAGAGCAAGCATGGTGTTGAGAAAGTGCTACAGCATCACAGTTCACCATGCGCACTTCTCCAGTGTGCACACCTCCCCGCTGTGCACACCTCCCCATTGTGCACACCTCCCCAGTGCACACCTCCCCACTGTGCACACCTCCCCAGTGTGCACACCTCCCCGCTGTGCACACCTCCCCACTGTGCACACCTCCCCACTGTGCACACCTCCCCAGTGTGCACACTTCCCCAGTGCATACTCCCCTGGTGGGTTCTTTGAGGCGGGAACTTGGGCATGTTCATTCTTTGTGTCTTTATAACTAAGTTACTCTCATTTAAGTAAAAGAAGCATGAAGTTTTTAGAATTCATAGGTTTCTGTCTGTGTATAACAGGCATCCAATATGCATTAACAGTTACAATTATTTCACCAACCTCAGCGTCTACCACAGACTTTTTTATGTTGGATAATTGCCTAATAAGTAGATGTATGCACAGTGAGTAACTGTCTGACTGTCCCTTTAATATTTCTGAATGTGGATTTTTACAAAATGCTTTCACTTAATATATCTTTATTAAAATCATAGTGTATGCAAGTATACACTAAGTATTGTACCGAAGCCTTCATTCACACTTAAAGACGTTTTCCACATGTGTTGGTGAGCCTCTTCATCACTGGGTCAAACACTTGCCATAAACAACTTAAAGGAAGAAAGGTTTGTTCTGGCTCCCAGTTTCAGAGTGCAGAGGGGTCATTTCATATTTGCCTGGTTCATGCTCTTGGCAGAAAGAACATCATGATTCCATAGTGGTAGCAGTATGCAGTGAGGAAATTCTTCACCTTGTGGGCAGGAAGGAGAGAGATAGAGAGAGAATAAGAGAGACATACAATACTGGGGACCAGGCATAATCTCCAAGACTTACCTTTGGACCTTTGGTAACCTCTTCCTCCAGGAAGGTCTTAATATCCAGTTTCTACGACATCTGCAAATACTATACCAGGCATAGATTAATCACTCAAACCATGAGCCTGTGAAGGATATTTCACATCAAACTGTAATGCTCAACTCTTAGTTCCCAAAAGCTCATGTTTTTGCAGCACTAAAATTTTGTAAGTTAGATGAAAGAATACAATCTAGGCTGATTCTACCACTTCATTTGTCACTTAGGAAGCCCTTTTGATATGTATCCCAGGCTATCACTTTGGATGTGATAACGGAGGTCCCCACACATCAGATGAACTCACATTAACAATATTTAATTATGTTTGCTTGAGAGGTTTGAGTTTCTTTCGGGAAAGTTTTGTTATTTTTTAATAACTTAGCAAATCAACTTTGATTAGTCAATAAAACATAAAGTTCTCATGCAAGTTATTGTATTAATTTACAGCTTCCATTAAAGACATCTTTAACTAGGTTTTTGTTTTAATGGGCTCCTAAAAAAAAAATCTATGCCCACCAATTGGAATCCAGTACATTTATATTTAAATAGCTAATATTTATATTAAATGCAGATAAGCATCAATATAGATGTAAATGAGAATAATAAATAGCTGAGTTACGTTTTCTAAGGATATTAATTGATAATAATATGGGATATAAGAATCCCACTGTTCATGGTAGATTCCAGAGAATCTGAAGCCCAGAGAACTTCAGGACCTTGTCAATTTCTCAAAAAATAACTCATTTTATTTAATCATTTATAGGCAGTCATCAGGTTTTATGTTTTGTTTTGAGACAATGTCTTGCTGTGTAGCCAAGGCTGGCTTTGACCTTGGGAAACTCCGGCCTTAGCTCTCAAGTGCTGGATTACAAGCCTATGCTACCACCCTCAGCAACATTTCTAAAAAATAGACAAACTGCTATTTCCAACATTCTGGTGGTGAAATTATGATTGTTTGGGGCCATTAAATTCTAAACCTAGATATAACAATATCTAAGAATATTTAAAACCTAATCCCAGAACTAGGCATGGGTACACAGCAAAATGTTGGGAACCAAGCATGGTGGTACTTGCCTCAGGAAGCTGAGGCAGGAGAATTTCTGAGAGTTTAAGGCCAGCCTAGGGCACACAGTGAGTTCCAGGGTAGCCACAGCTATATTTCAAGACACTATCTCAAAAACCAAAACAGAGTAAACCCCCAAGTCCAAACAATGACCAGACTATCCCACTGCTAACTGCAGAATGTTTTACTTGAAAATGTGCATGAACTTTCCTTCAGATGGGAATTTTCCTTTGTGATTCATCAAATTCTGGACCAGTTTTCTGCCATCTAAAGCTTTCTTTGGAGCAGAGGTTGGGTTAGTAACAAGCACTCCTAGGCTGCTTCTGAGCCTCAAGACATGTTGGAGGTGTGCCACGCTGTCCCTGTCCTCGGAGAACTTCTTCTCCAGTGTGTGTGTGTGTGTGTGGGGGGGCACAGCCTCAAAGAGAAGGCAGTGTGATGGTAGTGGGGGGTGATGTGTGGAGGGTCTGCCTCCTTAGTGGCCTAGTTTCTTCCGGAACGACTTGCAAGTGTGATAGGTCTGCCCCATGTCTGCTGTTGTTCACTTCTCCTTAGACAGCTCCCCTAAGCTTTAATGTGTAGCTAGAGTTTTCCTGGTCATACCTGGCCCAAGGTCAGGACAAATCTCTCTCACCCGCCAGTCCTGCAACTGCTCAGACCCAACCGAGTAAACACACAGAGACTTATATTGCTTACAAACTGTATGGCCGTGGCAGGCTTCTTGTTATCTACTTCTTCTATCTTAAATTAACCCATTTCTATTAATCTATACTTTGCCATGTGGCTCGTGGCTTACCGATACCTTACATCTCCCTTGTCATGGCGGCGGCTGGCAGTGTCTCTCTGCCTCAGCCTTCCACTTCCCAGAATTCTCTTCTTTCCTTGTCCTGCCTATACTTTCTGCCTGGCTACTGGCCAATCAGCATTTTATTTATACAGAGCAATATCCACAGCATTAATGCTTGAGCAAAATTGACCTCGGGAGAAAATTTATGTATGGGTTCTAATTAAGTCTCACAAACAGCCATTCATGTGATCAGGGCCAGTTTTTCTTAAAAAATTTCTGATATTGGCCAGGAAGATAGCTGTCAGTAAAGTGCTTGCCTTACAAACACAACGATCTACATTCAGTCACCCAAACCTGGAGATGATGTCACGTCCTATGACTAGATTTTTTAATCCCACTACTGGGAGGTGGAGACAGTTGGATCTCTGGGGGGTCCCTAGCTAGCCACTTAGCCTAATGGGCCTTCCGGACCAGTGAGAGACCCTGTCTCAAAACACAAAGTGGAAGGTGCCTGGGGAAGAACAGTCATACAATAAGTCATTTTTAATGTCTCATGAACTAATACTGATGTAAAACATTATGGTAGCACCTTTAAAAACAAAGGAGAAAAAAAGCCACACAGAAGAAAGCAAAACATTCATTTCTGGCCTCTGTGTGTTTGTGTGTGTTGTGTTGTGTTGTGTTTCTGTTTGTTTAAAAAGACATAGCAGGGTTTTGTGAGATTACTGTAAATGTTTCAATGTATGATCAAGTGTGGTACCCACCTCCTGGCACACCATGACACATGACTTGTAAAAGGGTGGTGTCCTTCAGACAGACATGGGCTGAGCATTGCTTGGAACACATCAGGTGCCATGGTACTAATGCCAGTCTTCTGGGAAATGACTAAAAGCTTTTCCTAACCAGAATGACAGCTCATACCTGTATTCTCAATGCTCAGGAGGCTAAAGTAGGAGGATTGCTTTGAGTTTGAGGTTAGGCCTGGCTACATAGTGAATTTCAGGCTACTGTGCGTTACAGAGTGAGATCCTTTCTTAAAACTCCAAACAAAACACCAGAGAAGAGATGTTTCACTCTTGTTCCGAATTCATGTTTAGAGTTATCCTGTCACCTGTCCTTTAATGAAACCTGCTTTTTCTTTGTTGTGTGGACCTTCTGTTGACCTGCTTTGGGGACTCATTGTTCTAGCACACTGATGATGCACAAGACGGTCAGTGCCAAGCACGCAGGGAGAGGTGACAGGTGTTCACAGTGTCGGTGCGGCATCCTTCACACTTTCCCCACCATGTTCATCATCCTGGTCTTTAGCTCAGCCAGGAGGTATCCCCAGTCACTACTTACTCCAGGAACTCATGCTGGTGCAGGGGAAGGGAATTTGAGGACCCTTGTCATGAGAAGCTCACTCCCTGGAAAGGAAAGCCTGGATCAAGTTCTGTTCTTACACATGTTCAATACACTAAATTTTGATAAACTCACAAGAGTACTAAAAAGGCAATAGTTTGATAATTTATTGGATTTTTCTACTTATTTCTTTTATTTTTTTGTTAAAATTGGCCTCATGTATCACAGGCCGGCTTCAAACTTGCTATGTAGTCAAGGATGACCCTGAGCTTATGATTCTTCTTCTGCCTCCTTCATTCCCAAATGCTGTGAGTATAGGCGAGTGCCACCGAGCCCATACTATGCAGTGCTGGTGATCCAATCCTTATGCCTGCCAGGCAAACATTCTACCAACTGAAAGTCAGCCTCACTATTTCCTGTTTCAAATGAGTCATAGAATTTTAAAAGTAGGTAAAGGGAAAGCTCATGATATGACACTATAAATTAGACTTGCAGAATTATCATTAGTAATTTTTAGCATACAGCCATTTGAAATTATGATCTAATAGTCTAGCATTGCTCTCTAATACTAGGGTTCAAAACCAGGGTCTTGTGACTGCTGAGCAAGCTCTTTACTGCTGAGCTACCTCCTCAGCTCTCCTCATTCTTTTTACAGACTGGTACCAAAATGTAAAGTGACTTTTTATTGGGTGAGTTACACAGACAGAGCAATCAAAATGTGATTTAAAAACACCATGATAGATAACATTCTCTTGGTGTGTAAGCCAAATTACTTTATGAGAGTTGTTCTAGAAGGCTTTTTCTCTGGTAGACCTCATCAAATCAAGGCCCATTTAAGCAAACCTAAACTATACCTATATATAGTATAACAAAATATTGAGAAAAGCCTATTGTTTGGTTTTACATTTAAAAATGGTATTTCCAACTAACACACATACCTTTTATTGGGTTGATATCCTCTAGCCATTCAGTTAATTAAAAACAGTCATTCATACCATCCTTATGCAGATGATCTATATCCATGTGAGTTTGTTTTCCTTTCAAAGTTTACTACACAGTAAGCCTGAGCATGGTGGCTCATAGCTGTAATCTCAGCACTCAGGAGGTGGAGGAAGAGGGATTACCATGAGTTTGAAGCTAGCCTGGGCTACATAGTTAATGCAAACTTGACTCAGGCTATATCACAAGACCTCATTTCGTGAAAACCAAAGAAAAAGAAATAGTATATTATGATGTAAAATTACCAGTCTTTTTACAATCACTGTTGATAGCATATGTGCATCCTGGGTGCAGATAATAGCAGATGCTGGTAGTAGATGTGTGGCTTTACAATGACCTTCCAGAGACTTCAGGAAGCCCCTTTCCACATATAGTGTAACTGGTAACAAGGGAGCTAATGGTTAATAGAAATGTGAGTATTTTTTAAGAAGTCAATGTATGGTATTTGTACTTCCAGCTGTTGAGAGGCTGAGGCAGGAGGATTGCTATAAGCTTGGGCTACATAGTGAGTTCCAATCGAGACAGGGTTCATAGCAAGATTCTTCCTATTTAAACAATGGAAAGTAAATAGTACCAGACAATGATTTTAAGTTATTGTCTCCTGTGTGGTTGGTTTTCTGCTTTGCAGCCTGAGCGACATGCCACTCAAATACCTGGCCAATGCCAGTCAACACAGCACTTACTGTTTTTAAATCACGTTTCTGTGTTCTGGATTTGTGTCGTAGATAGTATTACACCTGTATATCACATCAGTATATTCCTTAATTAAATGAAAGCAGTGAGTTTGCTGACCCTCTGGGATAGCTCTGGAAACTAGAGGTTTCTCTGTGTGTCCAGGAATTGCTTTGACAGACTATGGAGATGGGACTCTGGGTCACATCAGCTTGGTTGTTGGTTCAATCAAGAGAGATTCCACAAAACCAAAGCAAGGAGCTTTCTTTAACAGCCCTTTGGGAGCCTCAGGAAAGAGGCCCCTGAGCTCGAGGCTCATTTGTTGGAGCACAAAATTAAGCCCAACATCTGGAACCCAGTCTCCCTTTGACCTTTCTGTAGCACTGCTTCCTCTTTAGGCATGGAGTGCTGGGTACAAGGAATCATTTGCCTGTAATCAGTGGTTCTGTTCTAATTAGCTTGATCAGCCCATTGCAGACAAAGGTGTGGCCTGGCAGCTCTGTGAAGAGAAGCATGAGAGGTTGGGTAGTTGGGGTCATTCACCTCAGGGTCCCTTTCACCTTTCCAAGTCTTTAATTCCTTTTGCTCCATTGGGCTGTCAATCCAAACAGCAGCCCGGCCTTCCTCGGTCCGTTTCACACACACTTTGCTTATCTGAGTGACGTTTGTCTGATCTTTCCTTTTGCATGTTTTAACTTTTAAGATAGTCTCTTTCTTATGTAAAAAAGGCAATTAGACTCGTATCTGTTTATTTTAAACAAAATGGCTGTTAATTAGTGTGATCAAAACCTTACCATTGTAGACTTTGGGCTCCACTTTGTAGTGCTCTAAATTGAGTATGGTCTGGTGCCAGTTGACATGATAACAACTCAAGTCTGGCTTTTTAAGAATTAATGAACAAACACATTCATGAGGCTTTGTTTTGTCTAGTTTAGATCTATAGGCGATGAATGCATCACAGTTCTTGGTTGTTTTTTCTTTTTTAAGCTGACTAATGCTTTTGCTTATTAAAAGTGCATAAACTTATTGAAGAACTTTTTGATAATATAACTGGCGTGTGAAAGCTGTACCATTTTCACTTAATTAGCTCATTTATGACTTTCTGAGTTGGAGCTCAAGGTATACTTTTGTTCCATCAGAGACACACCCCAACCTTTTACTCCGAGTTACTTATCAGTTCACCAGACTTCCACAAACATCTTAAATGATCAACCTGTCCTCCTCCTGCCCCATTTAACATTTAGAATACGTGAGCTGCTTCCAGGGATGGATTTATTGCACAGAGGCAGTAAAGAGTGCAGAACATCCTTAACATCTGCAACACTTCAAACAATGATGCTCTGAGTACAGATGTGGAGCTATTATCATATTTGAAAAACTTAGATTATGTACATGACATGCTAGTGCTAAGGTTGAAAGCCCCTATAATATATATTAGTATAACTTTTCAAGCACTGGGATGAAAATATATTTCTAATTAGATAGTAAAAAGCAGAAATTAATGGAAATGTGGTGCAGTTGCCCAGACACCTTAATTCTTTTACATCTGATTAACTGAAGTTTGAAATTCATATTTCTTTAACGAGCAAGGAAGGATATGGGCATGAGAAGGCCAGTGACCCAGATCTCTGGATGAGTGTGGACTCTCAATTAATTCTGAGACAGGAGCAGGTATCTCCGCCTCATGAGCAGGTGTCTGGGAACATTTTGGATTCAAAAACACAATCTTCCTCTGGAAACCTAGAGTGAAACTTGATTTTGGGTGGACTGCTTTGAAAAGAGGGAAGATTTGGGAGTGATAATGGATCAAAATGTTTCACTCAAGGGAAGGCTAAAACCTAGTGACAGTACCTGCCAGTAGCTGACTTCTTGCTGTTTCCCAGGCAGTCCCGTGAGCCTGCTGATCGTATTATATCCATTCACATCATGTTCAAACTTTACCAGTCCTGCAAGCAGGCTTTCCTGTGTGTGTTGTCAGCTGATAAATCAGAGGCTTGGAAAGGCTAAGTGCCTTGCTGAGCTTCCTCACCTGGGAAGTGACAGAGTGGAGTTTTGAACTCTGATTGTTGTGGTTCCGGGGATTCTCATAAAACAGTTCCCTGATCCTTGTCATAAGAGATCAATCTGAAAAATCACATTTTCATATTATGTAAGGAAACCAGCCACCTCACTTCTTTATATCTAATCTTCCCAAGTCAAGGGGAGTTTCTGTCCCCACCCTCCCCCTGGCTACCTCCCTCCTGGGCATCCTCTATCAAGCATTCTCATTGAATGAAAAGCCATTCTTAATGGATTTAAGCATTCCTCTGTTCTCTCCTGCTTACCGTGGAAGGTTTCTGCCGTCATCTGTCCTCTCTGTTGCATTCTCTCTTGGTATTTGCCTACATTTACTCTCCTGATTACACGTACTGCTTCCAGTCGCCTCCTTTATTGTGGGTTTGTCAGTGATGATCTGTCTAGTCAACTGCTCCTTGTTTACAGTCCTTCTCACAAGACAGAGAGAGGCTCATGTTGTGATGATACTCAGAGATGGAATAATATGGATGTGGGTAGTTGGGCAATCAAATTCAAAGTGTATTCGAGAACTAGAGTTACTGGGAAAGCAATAAATGATACAATACTGGCTTTCTGTGTAGTCTATATTTTGGTTTCCAATGAAAGATATCTGTACCCGATGGTTTAAGAATATTCCCATACAGTTACTTTATATGGCTTTCAATTTTAAAGCATATTAGCTTAATGAATAGTTCAAAGTTTGATTATATTTTATCTGCTGTGACATTAATCTCTTTTTATTATTTTTCCACTAAACCCACATCTCATGCAGTAAACCTTTGATCATATTTGCTTACTGTTTCCTGCCCTCAAGTCCTTGATTTCCATTTCCTTTTCAGTAGTAATGAGACAAATTATCCAACAAGCTCCTTTGAGGAAACTCCAATTGTAATCAGTTAGCTTGATGGGGAAAACGATGGTTGGTATGCGGAGCTTGTCTTCCCTTGTGGATGCCCAGCGCTTGTAATTGAGGGTTAGCACAGGGGACTGAGCACCCACCCAGCAAACTTTACAAAGTGAAACCAGATTCCTCCGTTCCACACGGAACAGATGTCTGTTCATGGGCTGCTTGTATCTGCCAGACTTTGTCTTGTTGTTTTAACATTTAACATTTAAAAAGGTGACTTGGGCATCAGAGAAAGTGCTTTCATTTGGATACAGACTTGACGCTCTAAAGCTTTGAGTTCAGTCGAAAGCATCACACAGTTGTGAAGTTGTGAGTCTACAGTGAGTACACCAGGGAGAGAAAAACAATCCCATAAATAAAGAGCCTATGAGAAAGGAGAGCCTTAGAATGTTAGTCAGGAGCCAGTTCAGAAATAGAAGACCCCTTTAGAGATGAAGTCGGGTAGAAATAAGCCAGGCACTCTGATACTTGGTATAGAATCTCTTCATTTTCTGAAACATCATCAAAATCCTTAAAGTAAAGGAAATGGAAAATGGAGGGAAACATGAATATTTTTAAAAAAAACATCTACACTGTGGAAAACTGACAAGTGATGAATACTTCAAGCACTGAGAGATGAATGTGTCCAAACATTAAAAAATAAGACCGTAAAACAGATGAGGGGAGCACACGTTGAGAACTACCTCAGGGTCTGTTTGCTTAGGCTCTTTTCACCTGAGAGCAGCTGGGTAAGACCTGGACCCTTAGAACATCTGGACCACTCTTGCTCATTTGCACATCCAGGGCCAAGCCTAAGCAATGAACATTTCTATTCATCAATGACAATCCTGTCTAGATCATTATCTATATAGACAAGATTACCACATCTGTTACTAACTGGGCTCTAAATATGTGGTGATATATTGTGTACCCTATAAACTTGCCTGAGGATCAGAGGACAGAGCTAGCCACTAGATTAGACAAAGAGGTCAGGCAGTGGTGGCACACACCTTTAATCCTAGCACTCAGGAGGCAGAGATCTGTCTGGATCTCTGTGAGTTTAAGGCTACACTGGGCTACATGAGATTGATCCAGTATAGGAGAGAAACAGAGCCAGGCAGTGGTGGCACACACCTTTAATCCCAGCAGTTGAGATTTCATGCCTTTGCTTGGGAAGCACACATGCCTTTAATCCCAGGATGGCAGGGCAGAGAGAAGTATATAAGGCATGAGGAAACAGGAACTCACTTACTTTAGGCTAAGGATTTCATAGAGGTAAGAACTAGTGGCTGGCTGTTCTGCTTCTCTGATCTTTCAGCTTTCACCCTGATATCTGACTCTGGGATTTTTATTAAAAGACGATCTAAGATTGGAACAACATAAACATTCACATTTAGGCACATTACATGTTGTCTATATGCTTGTCCTAGCCTCATAATGCCTTTGAAAAAGGCTCCTCATTTCCATTCTTGTCTCTCTGATGATGGCAGATACTCAGAATGATCAAACAATGTTCCCAGTTTTACACAGAGAACAAAGTTCAGATCCTGGCTTTGAGGTTTAGCAACCCCACAATGAACCCATGCTCGACGGCTCCACCGCCTCACCATATCCAGGCCTGGGAAGCTCAGGACATCTTGTTCTCTACACACACTCCATCTGCTGAGCCACCAAGTCCCTACAGCCTCAGCTCTTACATATCTACACACTCTGCTTCCTCATCTCCCCCGAGAGAGCCTACACTTCAGCTTCCTTTGTTTTTAATGTTGGTGGTCTTCCCAAACCCTCCTGCCCACTCTGTTGGTGAGACGTCTCCAACGTGCAAACTGAGCTGTGAACTCCTTCAGAAAAACCATTGGGGTTCTCTATAACATCAAGGGTGAAGTACAAACCCCTGTGATGATCACATGGTGATGTCAGACACCATGTGATCTAGGCTCACCTCTCCTCTTCCCCAACACCACCTCGGCTATAGACAGTGTGTGTCTGTGATCCACCTCGGCTGTAGATTGTGTCTCTGCGGTCCCTCACACACAGGGCTCTTCTTGGCCGGTGCACCTGTTGCTTTCTCTGCCCACAGTTTCCTTCCTCCTTTCCTGGCCCAGCTAACTCACACTTGTTCCATCTACTCAGCATCAGTAGTCTATCTCAGAGAAAATCTCCTCTGAGTCTCAACAGTGAATCGAGCCCATGCTCCTGTCCTGGTTGTCTGCTGTGTGTTGCTCCATCATAACGTATATGCTAAGTTCTGGTCACTGGTTTCTGTATTTCTTCTTCACTAGGTTACCATCTAACTAGTATATGGATAACACGTTCATTGCCAAATTCCTCCTGCACCTCCCAGAATCTAATACAGAGTGGGCATGCCATGCCCGCTCATTATATAAATGAGCAAAAGAAAAAAAATGAACTAATGTATGCAGTGATACTCTGATCTTTGGAGTTGCCAGTTTGGTGTCAGACTTTCAAGAGGATGTGTGTGTTGTTCCTAAAGGGGGAGCTGGCATCACTGCCTTGTCAGCATCAGGATGCAGGCACCTGGGGCATTGGGTTTCCATGAACTCTGAGGGAAGTTATGGCTTTCTGGGTGGCTCTTATAGTCAGAGCCTGTTTAGCAGTAGACTCAATTACTTGGCCACACTTTCAAAATGGTGTATATTTTGAGGGGAAAAGAGAAGATTTGTGGAAAAGGACTTGGAAATCTTGTGGTGGTCTTAATCCATCTGAGGAGGTGGCTTCAAATGGATAGTTTTTTTTTTCACTCCATCTTTAAACAATTGATTTAATAGCTTTTGTGGCCCACCCATTGAGTGCTTTTTTTTTTTTTTTCAGGTCTGGGTAATTCTTATTCTAGCCAGGGAGAGGGCTTTCCCTTGGAGGCAGTGGGTTAACTGCCTGAATTTTGGCACAGGAGGAAGATCTTAGTGCAGAATGTGGGGTTTTGGAAACTTCCACAACATGTTGAACCATAGGGACTTCTGTTTTCTCCGTCCAACAGACTCCACTGAGGTATCTATCAGACCAGAGTGTGTCCTACAGAATTGTGTCTGTGCGATGATCTTCAGAGGGCTGAGATAACATGATAATTAATGAATTTCCAAGACCAAAGGGTGTTGCTAAAATGTCTGTTTAGAAAAGTTTAAGCACAGCCATGTCAGGTCTCTTAATTATTAGCTGGGTTTCAGTCTTTTTTCTTTCTGCTCTTTCTTTCTCTCCTTCCTAAGTTATGGAAACAAGAAGCTCCAAGGTACAGACAAAACAAAACCCACAAACATTTGCCTGGAGCATAGTGTAATGGGACTCCTGTTAGACTGAGTTAGAGAACAGTGGTCTTGGCATAAATAGGTATAAATAGGAGGATCGGTACAGACAGGTGCCATGGCTCATGTCTTCCATAGCTCTATGCACTGGGTACCTCACTGAATGCCTCTGACACTTGTGTGGAAGTCATTTAGAATGATTTCTGGTGGTCAAGAAATAATTTCCAATTAACATAGATGTGTGGAAGTACTTTAAAAATTGTTGAAAGGTTTTGGGGTGCTTTTTGTTCAATTCATCTGTATCCTAAATTCATTTGGCTCCTGGCTGACGTCATTCCTTTTTTTGGTTTTAATGGCTTCCCCCTGCTTCTCTGACTGCTGTCCTGAAAGAAGCTTTGCTGTCAGCCTGGTCTAGAGTCACCTGGTCACTGTTGCCTTCTTTGTGACTTAGACATGTTAATGTTCCCTTTCCCACTGCCCTCAGCCTCTCTCATTTGACTCAGCACTAGACGGTTAAGAAACAAGTCATTTGTTTCTCTTACCATTTGTTTTCATAGTTCAAAATGAACCTGAATTTTCCCCAGTAGGCTCAGGGAAAAGGATGGTGGATGAATAGATGTCCCAAAGTGGAATATGAGATGGGTGTGGTGGCTCAAGCTTGTCATCCCAGCTCTTAGGAGGCTTACGCAGGGTGATTGTCTGGAGTTCCAGGCCAGCCTGTGTTACAGAGTGACACTGGTCTCAAAAGTAAACAGAAAAGACAATAAAAACTCAACAAGCACAAAATTCAAAATTGGAATCCAATGCAACTTGCTTCATAGCAGCAGAAGAGAAAATAAAATGTTTAAAGTCACTTGGGATGATGTCTGTTGCACAATCAGCTGTGAGTACATGTTGGATGTTTTTATTAATTTGAAACTGAAGTACATAATGATCAGGCCTGGGAGTTCTGAGGTCAGAGAGTCTGTGTGTAATCCCTGCTGAATCACAAACTAGTTATGGGTCTTTTGAATCTGCTGCTCAGCCTCTCTGGACCTCAGTTTTCTCTCACAGGAGAGGAATGTACAAAGTGTCTGCCTCACAGAAGCAGTGTTGAGTGTTAAAGGAGATAAATCATCTATAGCACAGTTACTGCAGGTCAGTGAATGACAAGCATCACCCGCAGTCATCAGCGGTATCCTCGGCACCATCAGCATCATCTCTAGCCAGTTCTATCAGCATCACAGACATCCCTACCACTCCACAGTGATCCTGGAATGGTCAGCACAGCTCCATCAGCTCAGTGCTCCCCACTGGGAAAGCTGGAGACAGTCCATCCCCCACACACTCTTCATGCCAAGTTCTTGATGGAATGGCACCTAAGTAACAAGCACATTTTACCAGTTGTGGGACTTGGACAAGTTATTTAAACTCTGCATTTCAGGTTCCTCCCCAGAGAATGCTAATAATGGTTTCTATTGTCTGTGGTTTTTACTAATAAGGGGCTAAAAGAGTACCTAGCCATACAGTTATGTCATGAAAATAAGACCTTTTTTTCTAAAAGTAATAGTATAATAGTGGAAGAAACGATATGAACATGTATGAATAGTGGATATCAGTGGGTGTGTGTACATGCACTGACATTCACAAATCATGTGCACACATAAATACATATACTCTGCCGGTATATTTTTCTTTATTGCTGTATTAAGGATCAAAGGATAGAACCCAGGGCTTCACACATAACTGGGCAAGCACTCTAACCCTGATAAGCTACAGCCCAAGTTGGTTTAAGTTGAGGGAAGTGTGTGTGTGTGTGTGTGTGTGTGTGTGTGTGTGTGTGTGTGTGTGTGAGTAGTTGCATGTGTGTAGGTGCATGAGTCTGGCTGTGCATGTACATGTGTTCATGTACATGTGGAGGCTCAAAGTTGACACTGGGTGCCTTCCTTAATTGTTCTGCACTTTGTTTGAGGTGAGTCCTCTCACAGAACCAGGGACTCTCAAGTTCAGTTTAGTCTATCCTGCCAGTTGCCACTGTGATCCCATGTCTCTGCTTCCGAAGTGCTGGGTTGGCAGGTGGCTCCCACAGTTGCCTCATTCTGGGTAACTAACCTCTGGTCCCCACAGTTTCATGGCAAGTACTTTATCCACTTAGCCACCATCCCAGCCCCTTTGATATCCTTTTGTAAACATTGATGTTTCCATCATTTCCCAGGGAACAGATTCCAAATTCCGTCAGAGGGAATCTAGAAATATAAACATCAGATCTGGAGAGATGTCTTGGCAGTTAAAAGCACATACTGCTCTTGCAGAGGACACTAATTTGAATCCCAGTGCCCACATTGGACAGCTTAAAATAACCCATAACACCAGTTCCAGGAGGTCTGATGTTTCTGGCCTGTGCTCATGTGTGCAAACTAATGCTCATACACACATGCGTGCACAGAATTAAAGTTTTAAATATCTTTTAAAATGTAATGATCATGTCTGAAGTATTCTTTGGGTAGTGTCTGGATGGAAGAAAGGTAATTCTCAGTGTCAACATCTTTTTTAAATTTACAAAATTTTAGGTCATTGGCTAAGATTCTGTTTCTTTCAAAATGTCAATAAACACAAAAGTATGCTTGAAGAAACCCATTCTGTTTCAGTGGAGTAAACCAGGAGAGAAAGGTTTATGTTTCCAGTCATGTAAAGGAAAAAAATAGATATATATATATATATAGCTGAGACTATAGATTTCTGTGCTCCAAAATAAAAACTTACTCTGTGGCCGGATTGGAAGCCTTAGATCAAAAGGGCAATTTTAGAAAATTGTGGTGAGTGAATGAGGCACTCGTTTATTGAAGAAATCAATTTGCTATCTTAACCAATGGCACCAGTGCCGTCCCTGTAATCTCTGAAAATAGATAGGCACTTTGCGGTTCACCAATCCGGAGATCAGAAATGTTTCCTTACACCTGGCAGGCTCACACCCTTTCAAATAAGATTCTATCACGGGAGCCTTGTGGGTTTATGAAGCCACAAGTTTATTAGTTAGATAAAATCTCGAAGCGTTTAGAAGTTTAAAACCAGGCTGTCAAACTGTATTTCAGTTATAATGGCAATTTCCAAAGTAAATATGACACAGTGACTTCTAAGTCTCGTCACTCTGTCTCCTTGATGGTGTGTGACTTCTGAGCCTCAGCCCTTCCTGCCTGTGTTTTTAAACCCAGCTGTGCACAGTCAATGGTGGAGAGTGGAGCCTTAGAGTGGAAGCCTGATCAGAACTTCTGATTTGCTCCCCATACTTCTGTGGATAAGAGGCAGGTACACATTTGAAAAGAAAAGAAAGACAGCTTCATTATTATTATTACCATTATTATTAGATTACTCTCATTTTATTGAAAAAATCTTATTCCACAGCCCAGGCTGACCTGGAGCTTACTATGTGGCCCAGGGTGGCCCTAAACTCTGCCCCTGAGTGCTAGGAGCACAGATGTGAGCCACCATATGTGGCTCACATACAAGTTAAAATAGACAGTGCTGAGGTAAGATTGGAAAGCAAGAGCAGCAAATGCTATGAACTGCTAAGCTATTTCTCTAGCCACTTAAATATATGTTTTTTTTTAAAACATCTTTGTTCCTCGGTGTTTGTGTGTATGTGTGGGCACTACAAGTTGGCATGCACACATGGCATCAGATGACAACTTCTGAGTGTCAGCGCTTCCCTGTCAATGTGCAGGTCCCAGGAAGTGACCTTAGGTTGTCCAATTTGGCAACAATTGCCTTTACCTGCTGAACCCTCTAAACAGCCAAAATTTTAAGGGTATTTCTTACTCTCACTAAAATGACCTAAATGTTCTAGAATTCCATACTCCAAGATCTGAATAAAACTACTTTTCCCTCTTAACTTCTGAATCTTTTGGAACATAAGCTAATCTGTTGTTGTTGTTGGAGACAGGGTTTCTCTGTGTAGCCCTGGCTGTCCTAGAACTTGCTCTGTAGACCAGGCTGGCCTCGAACCAGAAGCTAATCTTAAATAAACAATCTGGCATCAGCAGCAATTCTGGAAAAGCAAATTTTGGAGTGTTCATTGGGTCTAGGTTGTCTATGAAATTGTCAGATGAGGAATTCATTTTCCTAGGTGCTCTGGGTAGAGGTAGGGAGACAGAACATTTAGCCACTTTTATGTCTACTGTATTTACCAAGATGTAAATGTGTTATTTAACTACTCTTATTTTCAAATTTAATATACTTTATTATTTTTATGTTTTTGTCCACACACATGCCATTGTGGAAGTGTGAGGTCAGAGGATCAATTATGTGTGTGTTTGTGTGGGGGAGGGAGGGGTCTGTTTTTTCCTTCTACCAGGTATGTTCCAGGGATCGAACTCAGGTAGTTAGGCTTGTCCACAGGTGCCTTTAGCCATTGAACCAGCTCATGGGCTCCTAGTAGATAAATTAAATTCACAAATGGTCTCCCTAGAAGACCTAGTAGCAGCAACTCCCCCCAGTGCTGATGTTCACAGCCTGAACTTTTCAGAGTATTTCCAGAGTCCCTCCACATATTGTCTCTTTGCTTCTTCTGGTAGCCCAACGAAGTAAAAGAAGCTTTGTGTTATAGTTGAGGCCAAAGACAGGTAAATGATACAACCCCCAACCAGATAAATTATATAGCCCATGGACAGGTAAAATGTAACCCATAGCACTATCCATAGCACTCACAGAGCCAAGATTTGAACTCCAAGACTAGAGCAGATACCATGGTATTAAACAACAGCTTAAGTTCCTGAGGATTATAAACCTGAAGATTCTGTTATGCATGGAGGGCAATAAATAACTCCAAGAGCAATTGGGTTTTGATTTCACTTGGCACACATCACCACCACTGGTTGGTGAAGGTCAGATTGTGTGTGTGTGTATGTGTGTGTGCTCAGAAGAGGATGTAGCCACCTACTCTGTCACTTTCCATCTATTTCTCTGAGGTCTCTCACTGAACTTGCAGCTAAGCTAGCAGCCAGCAAGCCCATCCATGCTCCTGTCTCCCCCAGCCCCATGCACACACAGTGTTGGGGTTACAGGAGCACACAGATATACCGGCTTTTTATGTGGGTGCTGGGGATTTGAACTTGGGTCTTCATGCTTGCACAGCAAGTACTCTCACCTGCTGAGCCATTGCCTCAGCAACACTCCCCCACTCCCCCAACTAAGAGATCCATGGTTTCTTACTGTCCTGGAACTTACAAAGTAGGTTGTTGGGGCTGGCTAGTTGAGTGCAGGGATCCACCTATCTGCCTTCCCAGTACTGGGGTTACAACATGCACTGTCATACACCCTGCTTTTTTATGGGGGTTCTGGGAATCTAACTCTTGTCCTCTTGTTTGCAAAACCAGCAATCAATGACTGAGCCATTCCCCAGCCCCAGGATGGGTCATATCATTACGTTTTGACGCCCAAACCGATGCAAATTAGTGCTGCATAAATGCAGCCAGCAATTTGTGGCGGAGCTTTAGACGAGGAAGGTTGCTAGTGTAATGTTTGCTGGGTTTATCACTGCTCCAGGAGGAAGGATTCTTCCCCAGATGTCAGTTGACTTGTGTGTATTGCTTTTATATCATGACTCAGGGTTTTACATCCATCCATGAAAACTCATTTCACACTAAACTGTTCTCTTCCCAGGTCTCTTGTGTAAGACAGACATGGGCTGGTATGTGTCATATCTTATATTGTGGGTTCTATCTTTCCATATTGACAGCTTTGGTAGCAAAAAATGAGTATATTTAATGAAAAAACCCTATGGACTGTTTTTATGACTTAAAGGATCAGTTTGGAGTATGTCAGCCATGTAAACAATTATTCTTTAAAAAAAAATGATGGTTTTCTCTTCGCTCTATAACTGTCTGGACACTTAGTAGAGAGGCCAATAGTAAGAGCCCAAGTTTGGACTGGCCGTGTCCTACCAGGATGATGAGGGGACTTGTAGAATTTGTGTGGAGGAAACTACCCCAGAAGCACATTCAGCACAGTGTTTCTGTCTCACTTTCAGCAGCATACCCTCGCAAGCCCTCGATGCCCTTGGCCTGTAACATGCCTCACAGAGACATGGTACATGTCTGAGGCAGCATTGGAGTCAAGAACTCACAGCTGTCAGTTGTAATATTAGATGGACTATCCTCAGGGAGTAAGGTGTTTTTACAGGGACCAGGTTTGTGATCTGAATATGTCCAAGTAAAAGCAATTCCAAGAAGGCCACAGTTTGAATGTTGCCTGCTCAGTGGGGTCTGTCCTACAGTTGCCCACTTGTTAGGTCGAAGAGGTTGACCATCTCTGCGGTTGGCTAGCGGTCAGATTTACTATGTCATTCTGCTGATGGGCAGGCAGAAACCCCCTTTGTTACTTGTAGTGTAAGCTTTTGGGAGGCTACAGAATGTGGTGACAGATACCAGTGTATTCCATTGGACATGCTTTCTGCAGAGATGGCATTTAGTTGCCATGGAGATGACCTGGGTGGTAAGAGGACCGGCCTTTGGGTTGGACCTCAGATTTTCCTTTTCATTTCCATTTAATTTAATTTGACTGTGAAATGTCACTTCCGTTGCATTGATTAAGCTTCGTTGCTGCCACCAGCACTGTCAGAAAGGTGACAGGGCAGGCCAGTGGTGTCATTTCATACCGTCACCCTTCTCGATATCAATACGGATAGGCTTTGAGATGAGACACTCCTTTGCCACAATGTCCCTGACACATGCTTCTCTTGCTCACTGCATGAAATACAGGAACTGGAATTCTCTTAGGCACCAGCCTCTCTCTTTCTCTCTCTCCACTCATTCTTTCTTTGCTTTGGTTCTGTGATTGTGTAAGGTGTGATATACAATGTTTGGAAACTAGAAATTAGTATATCTTCAAATGTTGCCTTTAAATTTTTTCCTCAGCAGTTGGCTATGTTTTTGAAAAAAAAAAAAAAACAACTTCTTTTATGGTTCAGATAAATGAGACATTTTCAGGTGCAGTTGGCATTCAAATATGAAGCCTTAGTTCTTGACCTGTGGACTGGAGGAGCCACCCTTGAGTGTTCATTTGAGCTGCCTTGGAAGTAAACCAAATGCTGTAGGCAAAGGCTTTCTGCGGCAGCCTCATCCACTGATTTCTTAACCCCTTTCCTGGCTTTTTATGCTTCTCAGAACCCAGAACAACCCCTGGCCTGAAATGTCATCCACTTTTTCTATTAACTGAAAAACAATAATAAAATCTAGAATGGTGTCTTAGGTGCCCAGCATTTATCTAAACCAGAAAGCTAGAGGATTCCTGAACAAAGAAACTTCCTGGGAATAGAACTTCTATGGAGAGATCTATCAACAAAGACACAATTTGCTAGGAGGATGTCTAGACTTTGCCCGTTGAAGTGGCTATAATTCAGTATGGAGGTAAAGGTTTCACTCTGGGGTGTGCAGGCATGATCTCATTAAGGTCTCTGGGAATGTACCACTGTTTGGGAAGATCCTTTAGTCATTTGATGAACAGCACATGGGAAAAGGAACCTGGGAATGTATGGCTGGAAAAACAAGTCACCACAGATACACCAGTGTATTGAGGTAAAACTCTTAAAGGGGAGTTGCCACTTCCTGTTGGACTGGGAAGAAGGAGAGAAGAAAGAGACAATTGCTAGTTGGATGCTGGGTTTGTGGCTTGTGGGCTTTGCTTCTTGGGAACTGATACCAGCATTATATGGTCTCCATTAATTGTTCATATTATTATAATGTGTGTATGAATATTGCACATGTTCCTGTGGGGGTGCATGCATGTATACAGATGCCCATGCACGTGTGCATGTGTGCTGAGGTCAGAAGTCAACCTGATGTGTCATACTCAGGGGCTGTCCACCTTGTTTTTATTGACATAAGGTCTCTCAATGGCCTGGCTAGGCTGACTGGCCAGTGTACCCCAGGGACCATATGTTTCTACCTTCCTAGCACTGGGATCACAAATGCACACTGCCATGTCCTGCTGGATCACAAGTGCACACTGCCATGCC